>JAFIRS010001876.1:0-280980 GCA_018342105.1 Gonioctena quinquepunctata | reverse complement strand
TTCCACTAAATTAAATTCCTTGATATATTTAGATGAAACTCTTTCTTTAGTACACATAAAATTTAGCGTCACCTATTCACCTATGGTTGGAATTCTATTCAGGATTCAAGACTATCTTCCTTTGAAATATTTAAAACATTTATTTTTGTTTTTTTTTTATTCAAATTACAATCCCTTTATATCAGTCTGGAAACTGCAAATGAAAAATCTAAAACCTTTTGCAAGTAATACAAAACAGAATAATAAAATGTATATTCAGATACCAGTACCTCAAAACCATCAGTAAACTTATATAAACCCAATGAATTACTCAATATCAAAAAATTTATATAATTTCAAAATCTTTTTAATCCACTCTAAAAAAAAATTCTGCTAAACATTCTAACCTCACATTCACACAAAATTGATTAAATCCATGACTATAATACTCGTCAGTGTAAAATTTATGTACTATTCCGATAAAATAAAACTTTGGTCGGAAGTCAATATTTTATTAAAAGGTATAATGACATACAATTCAATTCCTGATCACTTAAAAAATATGCGTTTTAATAGCCTTTCAAGACTCATTTGAAAAATATTGGATCTCTCAATAATTTATTCATTTTATTGTGCAAAAATAAAAACAAAATTATAAAAAAAGAAATACAACCTATTTTATTGATTTATCCATATGATAAAATAATTCATACATTGTTTGAAATAGATGTTATTTATTTTGTATTGTACCCCTAATATAAATAATTGTATTATTTCTTGTATGAATAAAGATTATTAATTATTATTATTTATTATTAAATGAATGTTAAAATATAAACACTGGTTTCCATTATACTGTAACTTGAAGTGTTACATATGACGTTTTTGGTATGGGTAAACTCTGAAAAATATGAGATTTCCATTTTTCATTACAAATTTAAAAACAATATGGATGACGTCATATCTTGTGAGGTGGCGGGGAAAAATCAATTGAAACAAAAAAAGGTGGAAAACAAAATTCAAAATTTACCTCCGAAAACGATTAGCTCTGAGATGATGGAGCGTTTCCACCATAGACAAATTAAAATAAAGAGACTGTTTGAAACATTGGCGATCTTGACACCAAGTTTTTGGTACGGCCAGTCGGCATGGAGGCCTTGCCCGCAATCAACAGACGTCTGACGACATGATAATTTTCCAATTTCGACATTTGTCAGAAAATAACAAACCACGTAATAATTTCAGAATAATTCTACTGTTAATTGTCATCGAAAATTGATTATAAAAATTATACCATGGACTTTAATTATGAACCCAACGTCGAAAATGGAATGTTTGTTATTCGAGTTGACGCTGAAATTCTCGAAATATTCTTTCACAAGGTAAAATATAAGCTGCTTTTCACAAACTGATACTTATTTCCATCCATCAGTTGCAGAAATTTTTCACAAACTGGTACTTATTTCCATCCATCAGTTTCCATTTCCTATCACCATTTGAGGAAGTACAAGTATATGGTCTCCTTTGTGCTAATAAATTAACAAAATTATTGAAGGTTTCTTGTTAATTTAATTTGTTTTATTTTGGTGATTTGATGATAAGCGACTGAAGAATATTTTTAATTTTCGGAGTTTTATTATTGTTTTGTCTGTACCTTGTCCTAGATACAATAAAATGTGTTTTATAGTGTTCAACTTATTATTCTTGTTTTATAACACTGTTTTAATTTTGTTCTTGGTATCATGAAATAAAGATTTACTTTGAAACTTTATTTTAACCACGAACGAACTAACAGATTCTACGAATCGATTACCGTATATATTTTATTAGTGATCGATTTGCCATTCCTGTATTCCATATGATACAACCATTCATATGGAATACAAGAATCAAATCGATCCTCATAAATATATACCATATCAATCATATAAAGTAACACATTTGAAAACCCGCCTTATCTCAATCGGTTTTACCAACTGTACTTAGTTCGGCCAGTTGCGAGATATGTCGCCACTGTCTAAACGTGGTGCCAATTTTTACTGCAGGTTTGACAACTCTCTTTATTTTTAGTTTCTCTATGGTTTCCACACTGAACGCAATGTATAGGTACCTATATGCATATTGACGTTTGATGATATAGTTAAGCCTTTTGGGTTATAAATACGAAATTTTACGAAATACAAATACTTTTCAAATGGGAATTTGTATGGGTATGACAATGGCAATGCTTTTCACGGTCTAGACATAGTTTGGTATAATTCTGTTTCCTTCAATTCGAAATGATAGTTGTTTTGGAAGATTTATTCTTTCAAATTCGATCATAGCTTCGATCACTTTGTGATAAATTAAAATTTTCAAAAAATATTGCGAGAAGTAGTTATTCGAATATCAAAAAAGTGTTCGAGAATCTGAAGAAAAATATTACAGCAAAAAATTCCCAAATTTTACCCCAAAATTAGCGTAGAATTCAATAAATGAAATTCCGTATAATAAAAGGACGAATGATACTGAAAATATGAAATATATTTCTATCTATAGGAATATAATCCAAGATCAACGGGAAATTCGTGAAAAATTCAACAACTATTTTATTAATGTTGGTCCCAGTTCAGCACCAAGAATTACTAGTCAAAATTAATAGCTGATGGGAACTGATGTATCTAAACCAACCAACTGAGAAGAAATAAAAGAAATAATCAGTTTATTGAATACAAAAAATCTCCAAGATTGGATAGAATGTGTAATAAAACTTATAAAGCAGTGAAGTCAGAATTGGCACCTTTGATGGGTAAATTGATAATTTTGTCATTTCGACAGGCCTAGTACATGATAAAACAAAAATTGCCAAGTAAAACCCATTTTCAAATCAGGAAATGAATATATAATCAATAATTATAGATCTATCTCAATTGTATTACAACTTTCCAAAATTATTGAAAAAGCGGTTTATTCTAGATTTTTTGAACACCTTGATACTTCAAATTTATTACATAATGGACAATATGGATTTCGAGAATAAAATGACACATAAACAGCTGTTTTCGATAAAATAACTCAATTCCAAGTTGATCTAGACTCAAAAAAATGTGTAATTTTATCATTGGATCTGAGGAAAGCATTTGTTTTTTTTTTAATTGTTTTTAACCGCTATCTTAGTTGTTTGACCAACCCTCAGAAGTTAATGAAAACTTGTACGAGTTAAGATAACGGGGACCTTACCTTTTATAGTGGGATCCGAAACCACTCTTGGGACCTTGAAAAAATTTTTCACCAGCTGCGGGAATCGAACCCGCGCCAGGTGGAAACAGTTGACACAAGACTGACGCTCGTGACACTGAGCCACAAGCCCCGTACAGTAGATCATAAAATTCTATTGAATATAATTAATCATATGGGTATAAGAGGGGTTGTATTTAATTGGTTCTGAAATTATTTGCCTAATGAGAAACAGTTTGTATGTGTGGAGAAATAACTGGTTCACATGAAACTGTATTATGTGGTATTCCACAAGGATCTGTACTTGGGACGGGGTTCTTTTCTCATTTCTATAAATTTGTTGGGTAGTTTGGAATTGAATAGAAAAAGAAAGATTTCTGCTGGTGATACTACCATGATCTCAAAATGAGTATGATGAATGATCTCAGCACAATTTCCACTTGGTTAAAATGTCATAAGCTAACATCGGAAAATAAAAAATCATACTTCATGTTTAAAGTCAAGAAGAATACATCTATTAATTTGAGAGATTATACCAAATTAAATAATAAAAATATCAAATACTCCTCTACAATCAAATTTCTTGGGCTCTTCATAGATGAAAATCTATTATGGTCAAAATATATTGAAAAATCAAGAAAACAAATAGCCCCAGTGATTGGATTTTTTATGAAATAAAAAATTATATAATACTGAAATATAAGAAATCAATATACCTTTCCTAAGTATATTCTTAGCTTCAATATTCAATTACAGTATGGGGATCAGCCATAAAACCATTGAAAATATTTCAGAATAAAGCTATAAAGTACATAATTAAACTCAATTACCAAGAACCTACAGCTATTTCCTATAAACTAGGAAAATTACTCGATATTTATTCGTTATATAAACTCAGAATTTGTATATTCATTCACCTAGTGAAAAATAATCTAAAACATTAAAATTTAGTTTTATGTGTTAATAGTGATCAACACAATCATTCAACAATCTTACATCAATAAAAATAAAAACAAATATTGGCCAACAATATTGTTTCACAATGAAATTTTATAATGAATCCCCGAATTCTCTGAGAATATATGGCAAAATGAAATTAAAAAAAATCTGAATTTTTTCATCGTTGAATTAGAATTCTGATTTCATTGCTTATTCAAATAAATATTTTTTCACTGTTATGAACATTTATGCTTCTTGGAAAAAAGAAAATTTATTATTATTATATTGAAAATATGTTCAACCACTGATAGATTTCTGAAATTCTGGAAATAATTCACATGCGAAACCTTTTTATGGCTAATCTTTCTCCACGGCCATTATTGAATGTATTAATTCCGAAATCATTTTTTATAATACAATGTTAAAGTCCTTACACTTTAGTTGGAATATTTATTCTGAAACACTTGCTTCTCATTTTGAAGTGACAATTGTCAGTTCAAAGTGGCAATTCCTAATATTTCCAAAAGTGACAATTGTCAGTTCAAAGGGACAATTCCAATTTTTTTTCTGAAACACTTGCTTCTCATTTTGAAGTGACAATTGTGTTCAAAGTGGAATGTTGTTGGCCCTTCCACGCCTTTCTCCCTACCTACTGGACTGTTATTCAAATTATTCCGTAGATAATTCTTCCACTCCCCAACTGCTTTGAAATAAAAATACGGTCGATTTATAATACTGACCAGAAGCGTGAGTGGAATACCATACCTTTATTAATGTTTTATAGGTTGTTTGAAGTCTTTTAACGGAATTTAAATTTTATTCCTACATTTTTCACATTCAATTTGTTGAGGTTAAAATCAAAATTGATAATTATGGTGGTTTCAATGATATTTTCTAGTTGTGCACAAGTACGAAAAATCCATTCTGGTGGGTATCAAATGAGAAAATAATGACCTCTGTAGCGATGCTGAGATTCATTCTCGAAAATGAATTGGTCCATGAGTTTGAGAAACCATTCTCCATATCTATGGGGAACATTGAGACAAATTTCTCTTGGATACCATTTTATCAAACCACAACACCCCGACGACCCGATTCTGCTGCGATTGATGGACATGACTTCGAAAGGATGGCAATATTTCGCATAGATGTTCTAGGTCGACAGGGATATGTGGTCGAATTTCTGGATTTGGGAGCCGATGACATTATTGATGTGAGTATCATCTATATACTGTTAAAAAATTGTAATTGTCTGTTTGTTTGTTCGGGCATTACGCGAAAACAACCAAACCCATTTGAAAAAAAATTTGTTTGGAAAATTATCCTCAGACTCAAAAACTGATATGTATTTCATTCGCTGCGATGACGAGAACTCAGGATATAACAATAAAAATATATTTTTTTTGCAACCACGTGCAATCAACATAAGGTGAGCGCGCTTCCATTACATGCATTTTTTTCCGTTATTCATATATACAGTGTGACCCATTTAAAATGGAACCATCCCTGTAGAATATGCATTTTTCAGTCAATCTCAAAAATTTTCATAATTTTAGTTTTATTTTCAAGGCGCTCTATGGTTTTTTTTCTCTGTCAAAAACGGCAAAAGTTCATTAGGCAATTTTTGTTCTCAAATTTGACTAAACCACTGGATTTGCAGTCGTTATAAATGAGAACCATCAAAATTTCATAGAAAAATATGGGTTAACAACGAAGTAACAACAACTTAAATTTTGGAAACAAAGAATTTGATTATAATTTTCATTTAGATTATAGACATATTTAAAATCTGGCAACACTGCCGATACGAAGTAGAACACCAGTGAATTTGTACAGCGAAAAGTCAATAGCTCATTCCGTTCTACAGTTATAACTCCTGAAAGTATGGTAATGTGAGCGATTTGTGGTGTACTAAATCACAGCCTACTATTGATTTAGTACAATACCTATGCCTAATGTATTAGTTTAGCTTTCCTCAAATTATTGATACCTTCTCTAAAAGCTTGTTTCAGTTGAGTTTTGCAGAATTTAAATGGAACATCTTTTGTCCTGCTTTCTGTTTTATTATTGAATAAATAATTTTGATACTTTAAAACTTGATTTGCTTCATTTCGTTTTAATCGGCTATGGAGACTGCATAACTTGAAAATGAATTCTAATTTTCTCTCATTTTCCAATTCCATCATAACCTGAACTCAAATAAATGATTTTAAGGAAATATAATGTACAAATCCAATGGCGTAGTCAGATTTTTATTACAAAATCGCTTCACCACAAATCGCTCACATTACCACACTATCAGGAGTTATAACTGTGGAACGAAATGAGCTATCGACTTCGGATTTTACTGTACAAATTCACTGGTGTTCTACTTGTATCGGTAGTGTGCCAGATTCCAAATATGTCTATAATCTAAATAAAATTATAATCAAATACTTTCTTTTCAAAATTAAAGTTGTTGTAACGTCGTTGTCAACCAAAATTTTTCAATGAAATTTTCATTGTTTCCATTCATAACGACTGCAAATCCAGTGGTGTAGTCAAATTTCAAAAAAAAAAAAAACATAGAGTGCCTTGGAAATGAAACTAAAGTTTTGAAAATTTGTGTCAAGATACAGTTTTTGATCATTCATATTTAAAAAAAATATATTTTGAGAATGACTGAAAAATGCGTATTCTACAGGGGTGATTCCATTTTGAATGGGTCACACTGTTTGCGGTCTGTGACAAATGAAACTCATTCGTTTTTAAATCTCAATATTTTGTCAATGTTTATTGACATCATCAGGAGAAGGCTACAAGTAAATAAAAAAATGGACATACTATTGTAGTTACACACAAAATTGTCAGATCACTTACAAAACATAGAGTCAGTCACTTGAAAACAAGTTAAAATATATATACATATGTTGGACGGCACATTCAGGCTGGGAATGCAGAATTATAATAAATATTCATTTCTCAAGAAGAGAAAGAAATTCGGGTAAAACCAAAATAAATATAAAACAATGATTCCTTTTTTTTTGTTTCACAATGTGAATTATCAATATGTACAGATACAGGGTGTTAGAAACAACCCAGGAGACAAGGAAATAACAAAACAATACATACCTCAGAGGAAAAAAATGGAAAACAATAATTTCATCACAAGTCTGTCTAAGTGAATTGCAAAATATTGCAGTATATATTACTCAACTGTCCTGTGTCAGATTTATAATTACCCGTTGTGTTTTTGTTTTTATTTATATGGCACATTTCCAAGAATAATATGCTTTTATAATTGTTTTCATGTTCTAGTATTTTGACATTGTTGTAATCAAATTGATGACCAGTTTTTTGGTAAAGTTCAACTACCGCACATGAGTTTTTCCCTAAACGACAGTCACTTGTTAACCGACGAAACCAAAAAGGAGGAGGTTCTCTATTCGTTCCGTATATTGTATGTTTTTCCATCATATTTTTTTATGTTTGATCACGCATAACTTTCTACTGAGGCGTCCGATTTCGATAATTCTTTTTTCAGTAGATAGGGTGTACTTCGAATTTGGTCCCATTCGAATTAAGGAAATGAAATCCACCCCTGAGGGTAGCGAAATGAAGGATATTGATCACTCACCCTCTGAATTCTGGCCCGTTAACCGATTCTATCAGGCATAACTTTGTACTGGGTTCTTCGATTTGGATGATTCTTTTTTTAATGGATAGGTATACCTTATATTTGGATTTCGAAAGGAATTAGCCACCCTTACGGGTAGAAAAATAGGGGATAATTGATTTTTCACTAGTGAACATTGGCACACACATACGTTGTTGACAATGACAGATCGCTACTGACATTATTCTTGTTCTGTCAAAATCAGTATATTATATGAGAGGATGGGATGATATACAGAGTAATGAAATAAACTAACCAGAACAACGAATATAATTTATATTACAACAAATAGTAAAAGTAGATAATCATATTATTTAACTGGTAATAGTTGAAGTAAGGTAGGTAAGTGAATATTTTGGAAGTAATCAAAAAACGAGTAGGTAGTAATTGGTAGATTTCAGCCATAAAAAATTGAAAAATAAAAACTTTTTAACAAAAAATTGAATCGACGAAATACGGAACTGAAAAGTAAAAACTTTTTAACAAAAAATTAAACCGACGAAAAAATCAACTGAAAAGCCAGAAATTAAATAAACCTTAGTCTAAATGATAATTGAGCTCCTAAACTCATGTAAGTAGCTGATTTTGAGTCGGCGCCAAACAAACTAGCAATTGAATGAGGTGAAGTGTAAAATGATGGCAGCGAGATGCACGGTTGCGTTTTGATGACTTCTTTCATAGATAATGATCTTCGATAATTGTTTGTTTGGCGCCGACTCAAAATCAGTTACTTACATTAGTTCAGGAGCTCAATTATCATTTAGACTACAAAGGATCTTTTAATTTTTTGCTTTTCAGTTGATTTTTTCGTCGGTATGATTTTTTGTTAAAAAGTTTTAATATGTTGGGTTATTACACGCTTTATATTAGCTCACTTGTATGTTTGTAACCGACTCCTTTGGGCGCGATTTTGACCCACTTCCAGACGAACGAATGATTTGAAATTTGGCAGGTGTACATAATTCCGTTGACAATGCATTAAGAAATTTGTTTGACAAAAAAAATGGCGGCTCCAATATAAATACGAATTTTGTGATTATGGTCCGATTTGCTTCAAAATTGGTAACTGAGGGTTTTCGTAGTCAGAGATTATGATTCTTTTGTCAAAACTGAAAAATTCAAGATGGCGGATCCAAAATGGAAGACGAGTTTTGTGATTATGTTCCGATTCTATTCAAAATTGGTATGTGGGGGTTTCTAGGGTCCAATATTATGATTCTTCTATAAAAATTGGAAAATTCTAGATAACGGCTCCAAAATGGCAGACGAATTTTGTGATTATGGTCCAATTCTATTCAAAATCGGCATGTGGGGGTTTTTGGGATCGGAGATTATGATTACTTTGTCAAAATTGAAGGATTCAAGATGGCGGCTCCAAAATGGCGGACGAGTTTTGTGATTATGGTCCGATTCTATTCAGAATTGGAGAATAGTAGTTAAAAAAATCAAATAATAATTATAATAGTTTGAAAACTGAAAATCACGCTTTAATAGAAACAAAACTGAAAAGTTGAAAATAAATAATATTTCAAAATAAAGAACACTTTAATAGAAAACTAAACTAAAAAGTAGAAAATAATTTTAAATGAGTTTGAAATAAGAATACAGTGATTAACAACAAATTTATTTCATCGTAAAGAAGCGTGGGGTGCTTTTTAAGATATTTGCATAATGATTCTACTTTTACCAATATCTGTCCATGAAATATCAACAACAATTGACATCAAGCACCCCACGTTTTTTTACGATGAAATACATTTGTTGTTAATTACTGTGTTCTTATTTCAAACTCATTTGAAATCATTTTCTTCTTTCTAGTTCAGTTTTCTATTGAAGCGTGTTCTTGAGTTTTTAAACTATCATTTATTCTTTGTTTTAACCACCCACGTAACAACTTTGACATTCTAGACAAGGAAGTTGGTGGATGAGGTTGCTGTCAAATAACATGGGTGTCTTGTCTTTGAATAAATCTGAATTTTCCAAAATGTATTTATCAATCTTCATATGTGGGTAGTTTTTGAAAATATTGATAATTTTTTGGGATAAATTATCTATGTATGGTATTTTCTTATATTTCATCTGTAAGTTGGCATCCTCAGTTGGACCAATTGGAACTGTGTATTTATCTTTCGAAAATATGTTTGCAGTAGCCATTGTTTTTAAAAATGTCAAAAAGTATTTTCAAATTATTTTGTAAAAAAGATTTATGAGAAATATAAGTGATTCTATTTTTCATATTTATAACTGTATTGAATTTTTGGTTTGTAGGATGATCTGAAAAATAGTTCATGAATCTTCCAGAAGCAGTTTTTTTCTGATACCAGTCGAAAATTATAGTATTGTTTTGAGTTCTAATAAGCTTGGTGTCTAAAAAAGGGACGGAATTATCTTTTTCACATTCAACTGTGAATTGTAAGTTATTGTTGAATGAGTTAAAAATATCTACTGTATTCTGTATGCTGTCAGCTGGTACAGCACAAATAATATCGTTGACGTACTTATATATCAATGGAAAAGGAAAGGGAAGAGAAGGAATAACCGTGTCTAATAAATGATCCAACACTATTTGTGCTAATATAGGACTGATGGGAGAACCCATCGGTGTACCAAATATCTGTTTGAAAAATTTGTTATTAAGGCTTTAAATATGTGTTGTCGACTATAAAGTACATTGGTTGAATGAAGTTTTTTCTTGAGATAGTAATAAACTCTTCTATTTTATGCCAATTTAGTTCTGAAATATCAACTATAAGGTCAACAGGAATGTTATTGATCAAAACATAATCAGGTGGTAAAGTGAGATCTGAGATAAGATTGACAAATGTAAAGGTGTCTTTTATATTATTGTCTGAGCTATTTTCAAGTGCGGATTTGAGAATGTTTGCTAAATATTTAGAAATTTTGTATGTGACACAGTTGATGGAACTCACGATTGGTCGTAACGGTATATTTGGTTTATGTAGTTTTGCTAAACAGTACAACTTAGAAAAGGAGGAATTGTAAATGATAAGTTGCTTTGCATCTTGTTCATTGAGCTCATTCTTGTTTTTGAGTATTCTAATTAAGTTGTTATGTTTTGTTTGGATGGGAGTTGTGGGGTCCTTATTTAGTTCTATATATGTGGAGTTGTCTTGTAATAGGGTTTCAGATTTGTTAATATAATCTTCCTTATTCATAACAACAGTGCATCCCCCTTCATCTGACTGAAGGATGTATAAATCAGGGTATTCCTTTGGAAATTGTTTTGTTTTTTAAACATTGTATTTGAATGTGAATGATTTTCAGGATGAGAGTTGTGAAGGAAGTTCATGAGTACGTTCGTAGCTTTAGCTCTCAATGAATCTCTAGAACCAGTTGGTACTTCCTCAATGATATCTTTCACGTTAGCAAGGAAATGATCCATCCCAAAATCATTTTTTGTACAAGGAACTCCAAATTTGGGACCAAGAGAAAGAAAATCTGAAATATCTCTAAGAATGTCCACGCTTGGGATGTTTTTTACCCATTTTGTGTTGTCGTGAAATGGGACTTTTTGTGAAAGTTTTTATACAGATTGAATAGTTCATCAAATTTTTCAATATTTTTTTGTTTGACTTTATTGAGAAAAGTTGAGTCTGATTAGTTATTTATTGTTTTTTTTATTTTATCTAATTTGTTATTTTTATTTCCAAAGATAAAGTTTTTTCAATAAGTTTCATGACCAAATTATCAATTTCATTCGTAATAGACATGTGGTTACCTGTTGATAATAAATTTTGAATATTGATATTACTGTCTTGAATATGCATCGGTGTCATCCCAGAAGTTCTGCAGCGAAGTAAGAATATGTGTCTGTTGGAGTTATTGGCAAGTTAATGATTCAATTTTGACCATCCTTCCAATAATTTAGTAGATATTTTCAACTCATTCAACAATAACTTACAATTCACAGTTAAATGTGAAAAAGATAATTCCGTCCCATTTTTAGACAACAAGCTCATTAGAACTCAGAACAATACTATAATTTCAGACTGGTTTGAGAAAGAAACTGCTTCTGGGAGATTCACTGTTATTCAGATCATCCTACAAACGAAAAATTCAATACAGTAATAAATATGAAAAATAGAATCACTCATATTTCTCATTAATCTTTTTTACAAAATAATTTAAAAATACTCTCTGACATTTTTGAAAACAACGGCTACCCAAAACATATTTTTAAAAGATTAATACACAGTTCCAATTGGTGTGATGGTCCAACAGAGGATGCCAACTTACAGATAAATAATACAAAAATACCATACATAGATAATTTATCCCAAAAAATTATCAATATTTTCAACAACTACCCACATATGAAGATTGCTAAATACATTTGAAAAAAAACAGATTTATTCTCCAAGGTCAAAGACAAGACACCCATGTCTTTTAACAGCAACCTCATCTACCAACTTCCTTGTCTAGAATGTCAAAGTTGTTACGTGGGGCAAACGTCACAGTGGTTAAAACAAAGAATAACGCAACATGAAAGTGACTGTTGTTTAGGGAAAAACTCATGTGCGGTGGTTGTTTACGACCAAAAACCTGGTCATCAATTTGATTACAACAATGTCAAAATACTAGAACATGAAAACAATTATAAAAGCAGATTATTTTCGGAAATGTGCCATATAAATAAAAACAAAATGACAACGGTGAATTATAAATCTGACACAGGACAGTTGATTAATATATACTTCAATATTTTGCAATTCACTTAGACAGACTTGTGATGCAATTAATGTTTTCCATTTTTTCCCCTTTAGGATGTATTGTTTTGTTATTTCCTTGTCTCCTGGGTTGTTCTAACACCCTGTATCTGTACATATTGATAATTCACCCTTAATCGCATTGTAGAAGGAAGAAAGAAATCATTGTTTTATATTTATTTTGGTTTTTACCTCGAGTTTCTTTCTCTCTTCTTGAGAAATTAATATTTCTGCATTCCCAGTCTGAATGTGCTGTCCAACATATGTATATATATTTCAACTTGTTTTCAAGTGACTGACTTTATGTTTTGTAAGTAATCTGTCAATTTTGTGTGTACCTGCGATAGTATGTCCATTTTTCATTCACTTTCAGCCTTCTCCTGATGAAGACAATAAACATTGACGAAATATTGAGATTTAAAAACGAATGAGTTTCATTTGTCACAGACCGCAAACCTGAAAAAAACTACCTACTCCTCAACTTATAGTACGTTCGAAAATACATCGTTTTTTATTATATATATATATATATATACAGGGTGTTCCAAATTAAGTCGGCACCATTGGCAACTCCGTTATTATTGATGCTACGATTTCGGTTAAATGGGCAAACTGGTAGCATTTTCAGTGGCCTTCTTGATGCCGAAAACAAACAAAAAATTGACAATCGCGTTGTCATAATATTTCATAAAATGATATTTCTTTCAATGGAACACCATATTTTTTTTATGCATTTCGATTCGTAATAACATTCTCAACAACAAAGCTCATTTGACTTTTTTTCGTGAAGGTGAAAATAAGACAGTTGTATTAATAGGAAACATTTATAACAAACGGGTTTGATGAAGCGCTATAAAATATCGAGTAAATGTTCAAAAACACCGCCTTCTTGTTGAACACATATTTGGGCCCTTCTATTGACACTACGTGTGGCATTCAACACAGTTCGGCCATCAATTCTATTAATTATAGTTTCAATATAATTTTTCATTTCTTCTACATTATTATGTTTTATTTTGTACACCTCATTTTTCAGAAATCCCCAAAAATAAAAATCTAGAGGTGTCATGTCTGGTGAACGAGGGGGCCACTTAACAGGACCATTTGTAGCATTCCATCTGTTTCCAAAATAGCCTCGCAGCAGTCGTTTTACGCCACTGACATTATGTGGTGGTGCTCCATCCTGCTGAAAATAGATCATCTGACGAGCCTCCAGATCAAGATCATCGAAAAACTCTTCCAACATTCTTGTTAATAAATTAATGTAACGGGGTCCGTTCGAAGAACCATGGTAGAAAAATGGACCGATAATTCTGCCTCTAAATAGACCACACCAAACATCAATACTAAATCGTCTTTGCGGATTGTGGGGATGGACTAGAAATGGATTATGTCCACTCCAATAATGAAAATTCTTTCTAATATACATCCCACGATTTGAAAAATTAGCTTCATCGCTCCATATGATATTTCTATTGAAGTTTGGATCTTGTCTGCATTTATTCATAAACCACCGACAAAACCCCAATCGTCTCTCAGGATCACCAGGTTCTAGTGTTTGCACTGGTCTTAACTTATAAGGAGAAATCTTATGTTTCTTCAGAATTCGTTGAATACCAGACAGTGGAACAGCTATTTCTCTAGATAAATCTCTGATGGAATTATTTGAATATACCTCAAAGTAGGATAAAACGTCAATTTCTGTATCTTCAGATATTACAAAACTTTTTTTAGTTCTCCTCTTCTCAGAAACATTTTCATTGTTCCTGAATCGACGATGAAGCACAGCAAAAAAACGCCGATTAGGTAATTCACGATCGGGGAACGAATTGCTGTAGTGTTGGAGTGCTCTTACGCTATTTTTCTGGCAAACCAAGTAGGATTCTAACATATCACATTTTTCTTGATGGGAAAACGGCATTTCGAAAAATATTCGAACAGTAGTTGACAGTTACAATAATTTATGACATTGTCATGACATACTTGAGAATATTTGACAAATAGAATTTCAACAAAGTTTCAAGTCAACTTGATTGCTCATAATAGTTATGTTTTATCGAATCAAACACATTTTTTCCAACCACATTCATATGACCCTCCAGTATTTTCTGTTCTGTACAAAAACGACTTTAAAGTTATCATTACAGCAGACATATTTTGATTCACAAAATAAATGCGGCTAGCGGAATGACTTTAAGATGGAAATTATCGTTTTGTACATTAATACCAAAAATCTTAGTGGTGTCAATTGAGTGGTGCGACATGATGATCACGGGTTTCACGAGTTCACATCCCAGCGCAATTTTTTCTTTTTACTGTCTTATTTTGCTATTAGTTACGGAATATTGTCATTCGTATAAGAACAAAAATGGGTGTTTGGACAATCATGAGGTTTTATTCGCCAAAACAGACAAACTTTTTGTACCAGTGAAAGAAATGAATATTTCCACATAAGTCGCTCATTTTCCACTTTAGGAAGAAAAGTGATATGAGCTTTGTTGTTGAGAATGTTATTACAAATCGAAATGGATGAAGAAATATAGGGTGTTCCATTGAAAAAAATATCATTTTATGAAATATTATGACAACGCGACTGTCAATTTTTTTTTGTTTTTGGCATCGAGAAGGCCACTGGAAATGCTACCAGTTTGCCCATTTAACCGAAATCGTAGCATCAATAATAACGTAGTTGGCAATGGTGCCGACTTAATTTGGAATACCCTGTATATATATATATATATATATATATATATATATATATTATATATATATATAAATGTCCGGTGAACCTTGTACAATATTGGCACTGGTGATAGACCAAGTCATGACTGTTCAGAATATCAAAATTTCACCTCATTAAAAATCTCACCGTTTTCGAGATAATGGGAATTTGATGAATTTCTAGAAAATCGCCACCTCACCTCGGATTTTTGAGTGCTATGTCTACAAAGTGAGACTAATTCAAATATCTCTGCTGCTGAAGATTAATGATGAGTAATGCTTTCAGATGTACGAAACAGTTTTTCAGAAATTGATAAATTTTTTCAAGACATAGAGGTAACATGCCAGATTTGAATACCACCAATTTTCAATAACAGAAATTTGACATTGTTGTCTGAAAAAAAAACATTACCACGTGAAGGTGTACATTCATTACAAAAGAATGCCCATTTTGTCCTGACTCTATCATGGTATGAGACGTTCTGGAATTATTTTTGGAGGGAGTGATATTTCCATTGAATTAGAGTGTGGTTTCATTCTAGGCTTCCATCAACTTTTATACATTCGCCCGAAAAGTGTTTTGTTTTGATTTTATCAAGATGAAAAATGGAAATGATTATTAATAATAACGAATAAATTGCTTGATAGCATCAAAGAGTATGTTCACAAAATGAACTTTTCATGTAATCAGCCTAATAAAATTAATATCGAAATCAAATTGTGGATTATTCGACATGGCACCGATTAATACACGATTTTTGTAATAAATGTCGCAATTGTCCAACATCCAGATTCCAACGATGTTCCAGAGATCGACAGATATATTGCTAAACATGATTTTTTGCGCATCTTACTTTTGTCCTGTACCAGACTTTTTTTCCAATTTTTGTTTTTATTGTGTATTGAAGATAAAAAATAAAGGTACTCATTATGTTTTACCCGGCAGTATTTATTTCACTATCAAACCGTACACAGGTTATACTCCCCGAGAATATGCGCGAATGCACTACATTAATGGTGAATGTAGAGGTAGTGTACTGCTGCAGCTGCGCTTCATGTAGAACGATATCCGAATGCATCACATCCAAGTTATCGTGTTTTCATAAGAGTTCACAACTCTTATTTGGAAGGCAGTGTAACCGTACGCACCCCGCTCTTATATGATTGGTAAATTTTCTGGTCGACTTTCAATTTTTTCAACCTTCTTTTTTTCCTTCCTTTTTATTTTTTTTGTTGTGATCGTCTAGATAGTCAGCGCCACTTCTCAGGTAGCAGGATCTGCAATCCATCTACTTTCAGAAGATGGCCTAGTATAGCATTTTTTTTTGTCGGCACACAGCTTCGTATAGAGAGACCCTTGAAAGGACAGACCCTCAATTTTCCCACGTTGTGTATATTTTTTTTTTGTTCTTTAGGATACAAAGTTCTGTTCAGCTGAAGAGAAATAAAAAACAAACTTGAATAAATACATATATTAAAGCCAAGAGTTATAATCTCCACTTGTTTGAAAACAATTCAACGATTAAAGGCTTTACATTTTCCACAAGATACTATTGCAAATTATAAGAGTTCAGCTTATAAAAACTCGTCTCTGGTTTCGAATCTGAGTAGATACTGCTATGTAAAGTGTTTCTGAAGTGATGAAAATGGGATTATATTAAGGTGATCGGAATATATCTGTAGTTGTAACATTGTTTCATGCCCAAAACACCTTGCTGGTGTTTTCACGGGTATATTCATAGAATGATTATCGCCAATTGAGAGAATGAAGACTATA
Organism: Gonioctena quinquepunctata; assembly: GCA_018342105.1. Classification (NCBI taxonomy): domain Eukaryota; kingdom Metazoa; phylum Arthropoda; class Insecta; order Coleoptera; family Chrysomelidae; genus Gonioctena; species Gonioctena quinquepunctata. The sequence continues at coordinate 263,966 of JAFIRS010001876.1, read as the reverse complement.
GTACATTTCCAGCACGCAACCAAGGAGTTGCTAGACTCACAGGACTAGTGACCGGTCCGAGATTGTTTTGTGTGCACCCATACTAGACAACCCGTTACCATCCTTGGTCACTCTTTACAATACTTTCTATTTTTATATAGAGTTTTTAGGCGTAAAGCCGGGATCCATGCTTAGCAGAGAGTAACATTGTAGCACTACAAACATACTCATTCCAACATTTCTCAATTTAGCTATTAAACTGTCGTGTTGAGCCATAGTCAAGTACTAAAATCAATTCCAGACCAATATATCTATAACTTGAGGATTTCAAGTGGTACTGATAGGCTTCGACTAATATGACCTAGATATATTCCACCATTAAGTATTCTAGATTCAAACCAGGAACAATTATCAAATTTCAATTTTCCTATCTTTACAATATTCTTTGAGGTCCAGGAGGACAGACTGTTGTTTATTAAGGTATTCAAAATACAAATTTGTGAGACTGTCTAAAAATTCATTAGTCTGATATCTTACCCAAATTCCTATAGAATTTACTCCCGACAACGTGTGAGAATAGTCCACTAATATATTTACCTCGCCACACATCAAGAAGTTTGCAGGGACAGCGTCCGCTGATGGACATGAATGTTTTGGAGTGCACCCCTACCCACAAACCCGTTACTATCCTCGGTCACTTTTTAGTATTACTAATGTTGCGTAAAACCGGGATTTATTATGGCAAGAAGCAACAATGAGACAATGATAAACATATTCAGTTCCACTATTTCACAGTCGTGCTGAAACTCTCTATTTTACTCGCTGTTATAAGTAAGACACAGACTAATCGTGGCCGAAAAAATACTGACTCTATAATTTAACTGAGTTGACTGGTTTGTGATAATAAATGGAGAATATCAAATAAAGGGAATGAGTAGAAAATTCTGAATAATTGAAGATAGTTATTCTTTCTATTCATTACGGACCTGGACTTCCCGAAGGTACTCGTGTTGTACTAGTAAACTCCATTTGGATACGTCCTCTTCTTCCCAGGACCTAAGGAAGAGAACTATATTAGCACTTGTCAATATATAAATATGTGTTAATCATTTGCCCTACGATTTTATTGGTCTAGGAGGGTCAATCTTTAATACCTCAATCGGAAGATCAAACATTCCCAAATTAGTAGTGAAACATACCCGTACACCTGGAACTTACGCCATATACTTGAGATCAGTCAATCCACATAGGCCTTGTGGATTCACTAAACACATTCCAAATCAAAATAGTTGAGTATGGGACTCCACTGAGTGGATTGCTGAGGAGCGAAGTGAGTGTGGTGCCTTGACGGGGTTTATTCCGGAAGAGTGTGTGTGATGGGGTACTTCGACGGGGTTTATTCCGGAGGGGTGTGGGTGATGTGGTGCCTCGACGGGGTTTATTCCGGAGGTGTGGGATGGTCTTCGACGGGGTTTATTCCGGAGGGGTGGGTGATGTTGTGCCTCGACGGGGTTTATTCCGGAGGGGTGTGAGTGATGTTGTGCCTCGACGGGGTTTATTCCAGAGGGGTGTGAGTGATGTTGTGCCTCGACGGGGTTTATTCCGGAGGGGTGTGAGTGATGTTGTGCCTCGACGGGGTTTATTCCGGAGGGGTGTGAATGATGTTGTGCCTCGACGGGGTTTATTCCGGAGGGGTGTGAGTGATGTGTAGTGCTTCGACGGGGTTTATTCCGGAGGAGTGTAGGTGATGTTTATAATGAGTGTGGTGAATAATGAGTAATATGTGAAAACCAAATGTATAGATCCTATGTATAAACCATAACCAGGGACACTCAATAAAATATACCAATAGCATAATATCATAGGAATAGAGGAAAATGATTGCAAATAAGTGTTAGTGAAGAACGATATATCTACCTATAATATAAATTAAATATACCAATATAATAATTTTACGCTAAAGATAAAATTAGTAAACAAACATTAGTAAAGCAATATATATGTATCATATGCACAAGTTATAACCTGTGAAATTTATTCAACATCTCAAACCATTATGTTTACCTAAAGGAATAAATAACCATAAAATATTAGTAAAAATAATACGCATGTACATATGTGCAAACAATCACCTGTTAAATAATCTGATTATACCAATCCCATCATTTATCTAAATAAACGATAAAGAACCACTCGTTAAAACACCCCTATCGGAAAACTCGCCGTGAAAATACAACTTACAGTCGACCGCTTCAGTTTGAACTACTTCACCATGTCAACTGTCATAATTCGAAATAAAGGTTCAATTCATAGATACAATTTCAGTTTCAATAAAAATGGATTAAAAATGATTCAAGTCACCTTGACTAATTGTAATTCCATAGCAGGAGATGTTGTCAAGACCAGGACCCAAGTGGAAGTGATTTCTGATCGATTTGGTGCTCGTTTTTATAGGAAAAGGATCGTATCCAGGGAGACGCATTTTGTTTCTAAGAATTCCCAATTTTCCGACTGGAATTTGCCAATTTTCGAATTTACCGAATGGATTTGCAATCTGAAACATGTATGAAAGTGGTCTAAGTTCTACAATTGGAACCAGGTTTCTCTCCTGAATAAATACGGCATTTACCAAATTTTAGCCATAACTTCCGTCTTTGACGTCTTGTTGATAACTCAAGCTACAGGACAAATTTTACTTTGGAACTCTATTTTTAACTCTCAAGCTCAGTAAGGTGGGTAAAAAGTATATCAGCTTGATGAGAAAAGTGCATTCTTTCATTTGATATATTGGATTAGTGGAGAAATATTCTACGACAGGGTAGTGTAGAAGTTGAAATGTCACCCCACATGTTCATAATATTTCCTAGATTTGGTTTTAATATTTCCTAGATTGGGTTTTACTAACTCTAAAGATACTATTCTTTCTATCAGCTTTATCGAGAAAGTATATTCTTCCATTTGAGGGGTGAAATAAGTAGATAGACATTATTGAAAATTTGCAGGGTAACGTAGAAGTTGACGGACACTCCTACATGCTTATAAAGTTCCAAAATTCGTTTTTTCTTTCTGAAAAGTTATTATTATATTGATCAGCTTGATTAATAGAGTATATTCTATGATTAAGGAAGTCATTTCAGCAGAGAAATATCATTGGAACAATACAGGGTATCGTTGAAGTTGAGTTGAATATCCTCATCTCTATAATGTTCCCAGATTTGTCCTTTCTGTTCCAAAGATGGATATTTGTAGCTCAGATTCATCAATGAAGTGTGTATTCCAATTCTAGATGACAAATTGTTAGGGGAATGTGATTGGGAGATGGCAGCGTAGTGCTGAAGTTGCATCGTAAAAAGTACATACGTTACATAAAAAGTGTATGGACCTCATACCTATGAAGTGATTCATACTCACCTTTTTCTCTTCATACAGTCTTAGACTTGATATCAGTTGTCGTACAATTCCATAACTTGAGTGGCGGAGTGACTTTCTACTAGGTTCTTGTCATCGGAAACCCTTTTCTTGGAAGTACAGATGATGATTCTAACTACCTGCTTGGGATGTGCTCCTTCTCCTGAATGATATTCCATCCTCAGACGATGTTCTGATGTTTTCCATAGTTGACTTCATCAAGCTAGTTTCTTTTTTTGTTTATGAAAAGAACACTCCCCCTTCCCACCGAGATCTAGGAATATATGTAACCTAACAAGACCCGGGGTCACACCGTCTCAGCAGAATTCCTGGAAATCGAGGTGACAAAGGTAGACCGCACCACGATAATGATGAACGGAGGAGTACTGCAAGAAATTGATGAAGACCCAAGTATTTCTGTAAGAAAAAATTCGAACGACGGACGGGTATTCCGAAATCCACGACTCATTTCATTATGAAACAATCACCAATATCATCCATTCCATGTGCGGCTCGTCCAATCAATACTTAGGAGGGACTACCCGGTAAGAGTAGGATTCTGCCGTGAAATGGTACTAAGAAACCGTGAGGATCTGAACTTTTTTAATAAAATTCTGTGGTCAGATGAATCCTCATGCAAACGAGATGGATATACGAATATGCATAACTTACACAGCTATAGCCTAGAGAATCCAAATTTAATGGGAGAGGACAGATCACACAACAGTTCAAGATAAACTTATGGACGGTGATTTTAAATGACGAAGCAATCGGCCCTTACGAGTTGCCACAAACTTTGAATGGCAACATTTATCTGAATTTCTTGCGAAATGTACTGCCCCCTCTTCCAGAAAATGTACCTTCAGTACTGAGACAAACAATGTGGCTTCAAGATGATGGCTGCTCGGCGCATTATGACGTACGAGTTTGGCAATATTTGAATCAAATGTACCTATGACGATGGATAGGTCGCCGTGGCCCAATCTCGTGGCCGCCCAGCTCACCTGACCTAAATCCCTTGGAATTTTCCTGCTGGGGCAATTTGAAAGAACTAGTTTACGCCACACCTATAACTGACGTGGAACAATTGAGAAGGCGTATTCACACTACCGCCCAGAGAATCGCTGATTCGGGGGCTATAACGCATTTGAAGAGGTCCTTCTTGAGAACATGTCGTATCTGAATAAGTTCGGATGGGAATCAATTCGAACATGTATTGTAATATTATTCAGTGCGATGCCGAATATTCGATATTGTGGTTTACATGGTATGTTAATTAAAGAAAACGTTCAATTAGTATTTACTTTTTTATATATCATTGAATGCTTCTAAGCTATTGATTCGTAATTACTCCTGATGATTTCATCATTTCATCTTGAAAAATAAAAACACATTATTGACAAAGACGAAAGAGTTGATTTTAGCTCAGAATAACACCACACTCTAATATAATCCATCCAAAAGTCATTTTAACAAGTTATATACCATTTTAGAGTCTGGTACAGAATGCTCAATTCCCTGTGATACATTTTCACCTCCACATGGTTATATTTTTTTCAGACAATAATGTTAAAGTTGTTAACAAAAAATTGGTGGAAATCAAATCTGGCATTTTACCCCCATTTTTCGAAAAATGGTATCAATTTCTGAAAAACTTTTTAGACGTCTGAAAGCATCGCTTATCAGTTATCTTCAGTAGCAAAGATATTTGAATTAGTCTTCATTTGTAGACATGGCACTCAAGAATCCAAGGTGAGGTAGCGATTTTCCAGAAATTCAAAATATGCCCATTATCTCGAAAACAGTGAGATTTTCACTGAAGTGAAATTCTAAACAGTCATGACCTGGTCTATCACCAGTGCCAATATTGTACAAGGTTTACCGGACACCCTATATATATACATATATATATATATATATATATAAATATATATATATATAAATATATATATATATATATAAATATATATATACAGGGCTATTCAAATTCGTTTCTGTACATGGGGATCTCGTAAACGATAAGAGATAGAGTGTCGGTTAAATTGTGGCAAAGTTGCGTATTTCAGAGACCTATTCAATGATGTGAAAAAATCGAATTTAGCTCTTTTGGTTCTGGAGATATACAGGAAAAACAAAAAAATCCCAAATTATTTTTTTGCCTGTATCTTCTTTATTCGCAGACATATTGAAAATCTGTCCACATTTTGCCATTGGCACTTGATGTGGGCTATCAGAATATGTTCATGAATCTTTTATACAGGGTGTCATCTGACTTGGGCCACCCCCATCTTTGAATTTTTAAATACGGACCTGTATTTTTTGTTGTAGTTTTTGGATCGTCGACGTTCACTTCATACTGAGAAATTAAATTAAATTTTATATTTCGGGAAGTTTCGGTAATATTTTATTATAATTCCCTTTTAAATTACGGCCCTGGAAATTGGTTGACTGAGTTAAATAAAAACACAATAGCAACTTTCACGTCTCCCCATGTACCATAGTGTTTTTAGAGAGTCGTTTTTTCATTTTAGGGTACCAATTCATATTTCTTCACATTTTCAATGCTCTTTGAGCGTTTTCTACAATGAACTTCGAATAGCAAAAACTTTTATGATTATCTGAAACATATCTACAACAAAAATAGATTATACATATGTATTTTGATAGGCTGAAAAAAGAAATGATAGCAATAATTACATCCGAAATGAACACTATAATTGTAATGAAAATTGAAATGAAGTAATTTATATACACAAAAAAATTAATGGCGCACTAAATGTTCGGATTGGAGTCCTTCCATTTCGAGACATTGTTGAACTCGTTTTTTCATATTATTTATTGCCCTTAATACACTTCTTTGCTGCATTGTTGCGAAAGCATTCAAAATCCTCAATCTCAAGTCTTCCATATTTTCTATCCCTCCGCCAGCGTAAATCCCATTTTCCAATGTCCCCCATAGAAAATAGTCCAAAATAGTAAGATCTGGTGATCTTGCAGGCCATCTTATTGGCCCATTATTTGCTATCCATCTGTTGTTGAATGTGGCATTCAGAAACTGATTAACCTCTCTTGTACAATGAGGACGAGCTCCATCATGTTGAAACCAGATTCCATTCAACCTACCTATTGGAATATCTTCGAGGTATTCAGTGAAGGTGGCCCTTAAGAATTGCAAATAACGTTCGCCATTCAATGTCTCCTGGAAAATATATGGCCCAAGAATTTTATTATCAAAAATGCCTGCCCATACATTAAATCCAAATCGCACTTGAGGACGAACTTCTCTGAGACCAGACATGTTCATTATTCCTATTGAATACACCGCAATTTGTGAAACGACTCTCATCGGTCCAAATGATGTTATTCAAAAAATTCCCATCTCTTACGATTTGTCTACGCAACCAGTTGCAGAAATTTCTTCTTCTTTCGGGATCTCCTGGATGTAATTTATGAACCGTTTTAATTTTGTAACATTTAAAATTATGCTTCCTGAGATTGCGCCAAACTGTCGTTTGTGGCAAATTCAATTCATCTGCAATTTGTACCGATGATTTCGATGAATTTTCATTAATCTAAAATTCAGTGATATGACTGAGAGTTTATTAAAATTGAAAAAAAACTTTTTTTCAACAATACTTTCCTCTATTTCGGCTGGAGTTCTGTTACCATAACTTTTGCGAGGCTTATTGAATGATCCAAATTCGCTGAGGTTTTTGTCTAATTTCTGGAACAAAGTTTCATGCGGTTGACGCCTTTCAGGATGAATTTCCATATACCGTTGGGCTGTAGCATAACTGTTTCTATGGTTTTCCTAATAAATTTTCACCATGTCCCGTTTTTCTTCAGCGGAAAACATCATTTTTACACCAATAAACTCAAAGATATACAACAAATATGACAAATGTCAAAATATTATCGACAATTGTTCTCATAGTCTACTGAGATTTCATCGGTATTAAACATGGTAACTAAAGACATTAGCAAATTATAGGTAAGTATTATAGTAACTAGCAAAAATGTGGTGTTATGATCTTTCTATCTCCAAGAATCACTTATGGTGCAAGAAAATGTGGAAGACTTGAGATTGAGGATTTTGAATGCTTTCGCAACAATGCAGCAAAGAAGTGTATTAAGGGCAATAAATAATATGAAAAAACGAGTTCAAAAATGTCTCGAAATGGAAGGACTCCAATTCGAACATTTATTGCGTCATTAATTTTTTTCTGTATATAAATTACTTCATTTCAATTTTTATTACAATTATAGTGTTCGTTTCGGATGTAATTATTGCTATCATTTCTTTTTCAGCTTATCAAAATACATATGTATAATCTATTTTTGTTGTAGATATGTTTCAGATAATCATAAAAGGTTTTGCTATTCGAAGTTCATTCTAGAAAACGCTCAAAGAGCATTAAAAATGTGAAGAAATATGAATTGGTACCTAAAAATGAAAAAAATACTCTCTAAAAACACTATGGTACATGGGGAGACGTGAAAGTTGCTATTGTGTTTTTATTTAACTCAGTCAACCAATTTCCAGGGCCGTAATTTAAAAGGGAATTATAATAAAATATTACCGAAACTTCCCGAAATATAAAATTAAATTTAATTTCTCAGTATGAAGTGAACGTCGACGATCCAAAAACTACAACAAAAAATACAGGTCCGTATTTAAAAATTCAAACATGGGGGTGGCCCAAGTCAGATGACACCCTGTATAAAAGATTCATGAACATATCAAGTGCCAATAGCAAAATGTGGACAGATTTTCAATATGTCTGCGAATAAAGAAGATACAGGCAAAAAAAATATTTGGGATTTTTTTGTTTTTCCTGTATATCTCCAGAACCAAAAGAGCTAAATTCGATTTTTTCACATCATTGAATAGGTCTCTAAAATACGCAACTTTGCCACGATTCAACCGACACTCTATCTCTTATCGTTTACGAGATCCCCATGTACAGAAACGAATTTGAATAGCCCTGTATATATATATATATATATATATATATATATATATATATATATATATATATATATATATATATATATATATCTGACCCGACAGACGTTGTCCTGTCCAAATTTCTATGTTCCCTAAAATGTTTTTCCTGAAAACTCTGATCCGCGTAGAATTTATTTTTTCTATGTTTTCCTTTATATTGTTCCATCTAGACTATGCTTTTGACTCCTTCCGCTTCCTGTTGTTCCGTTTTCCTGGTATCCGGTTTTTTGGTTATCCTGTTATCCTGTTATCCTCTTATCCTGTCATCCCATTATCCCGTTTTTTTGTTATCCCGTTATTCCCGTTATACCATTTTCCTGTTATCCCGTTTTTTCTTTATCCCGTTATCATGTGATCCCGTTATCCCGTTATCCCCTTATCCTGTCATCCCGCTATCCCGTTTTCCCGTTTCTTCGTTATCCCGTTAATCCCATTATCCCGTTTTCCTGTTATCCCATCTTTTCATTATCCCGTTATCCCGTTTTCCCCCCATCCTGTCATCCCATTTTCCCGTTTCCCCATGTTTTCGTTATCCCGTTATTCCCCTTATCCCGTTTTCCTGTTATCCCGTTTTTTCTTCATCCCGTTATCCCGTTCCCTCAATTTATCGTACTACAATTATTATATTAGATTGCCATCTTGCAACCCTATTGCGGATCTGTGGATGAAATGAAAAAAAAAACACGATGGAAAAATAGGGGTTGATCGTAGAAGGGTAAAAATTTGGGGTTGTATGTATTTTTGAATGCTGTATCAAATATATATATATATATATATATATATATATATATATATATATATATATATATATATATATATGAAATTCTCGTAAAACGGTGTTTGTAATTAAACTCCTCCGAAATGACTCGACCTATTCTCATGAAATTTCGTGTGCATATCGGTTAGGTCTGCGAATCGGACAACATCTATTTTTCATCTCCCTGAATGTTAAGGGTGGTCCACCCCTTAATTTTTTATGTTATTTTTTAGGTAAGCATCGTTTTGATACAGCATTCAAAAATACATACAACCCCAAATTCTTACCCTTCTACGATCAACCCCTATTTTTCCATCGCGATTTTTTTTTCATTTCATCCACAGATCCGCAATAGGGTTGCAAGATGGCAATCTAATATAATAATTGTAGTACGATAAATTGAGAACGGGATAACGGAATGAAAAAAAAACGGGATAACAGGAAAACGGGATAACGGGAATAACGGGAAACGAAAACATGGGGAAACGGGAAAATGGGATGACAGGATGAGAGGATAAGGGGATAACGGGATAACGGGATAACGGGATAATATAATAACGGGATAAAGAAAAAACGGTATAACAGGAAAATGGGATAACGGGAATAACGTGATAATAAAGAAACGGGATAATGGGATGACAGGATAACGGGATAACAGGATAACCAAAAAACGGGATAACAGGAAAACGGGACAACAGGAAGCGGAAGGAGTCAAAAGCATAGTCTTGGTGGAACAATATGAAGGAAAACATAGAAAAAAGAAAAAAGAGATATGAGAATATGCAGAACTAGTAACAACTTGTTATAAACAAAATGGTATCGTAAACTTTGTTCCAGTAACAGGTTACTCAACTACCACTCTCACCATCCAATCAAGATGAAAGTTGACCTCGTGATGGCGATGAAAAACATGATTATCAACAGGATGTTCATATAATCAGATGTGGAATCATTTGCGACTGAAAGATAAACTCAAGTCACTATCTTCCATCGTTCGAGTATTCATGTTTCCCTTTTCAACATAATTTTCAAGTTGTAACACCCATATTTCTCCGCATGTTTGAATGAACTGAGAGATATCTTACTTCAAAATTCATACCAAAGGAAGGTAGTCAATTCAGAAGATATCTCCAATAACATAAGCCAAACCATTTATAATAATATTGATCAAGACAACAATGTAGTGAACTCCCTTGATAACACCCCTTGTGTTCTTTGCTTTTCACTATATATTGAGAACTCAACTCCTAAACTCATCAACATTTTCAAAAAGCACAACTTTAAAATTGCTCTACGCATTATATCAACCAACCATAGAATTTTCACCAACACCAAAACTAAATTGAAAATTTTAGAACAAACAAATTTTGTCTATAATAGACCGTCTTGCAACAAATCATATAGTGGACAAACCTCGGAGAATTTGTCTGGACGTATTATGCCTCACAAAAGCGACTGTAATGGGAATAAGTTATCGTGTGCTCTTGCTGAGCATATGATCAAAAACAAACACATTATGGACTATGACAAAATTAAAATTATCTGCACTGAGAACAACTTTCATAAAATACTTCTCTAAGAAATGTTTCATATTGATAACGATCCTAACAGCATGAATAAAAAAACTGATTTGAATCATCCCAGCATTATGTACAACTACATTATTCAATTGGAACAGCATTACCTTTTCAGACCCCAATTGACGGATGGGACATGGAATCTCCAAAATTGAGCTATTTCCATTTTTTCTTCCTTGGGTTTATCTTTTCTTCAAATTTAACATACTTCTTGGAATTCAAATTCCTCGCGACCATCAAGTTGACAATACATTCAATCAGGAACGACCCTTTCCACTTTTCATATTGACCGATGCTCCACTCTAGAAACATATCACTTAGAGAAATGATTTATTTTTGAATATTTTGTTTAGGTTTATGTTTCAGATTTTGTGAAACCCACCACAGATGAATTCAAAGAGGAAACAACACAGATCCACGGAAACAACACATTGACTTTCATTCCCCACGAGCATGAATTCAACAGTTGGCATTATTTATGCATTCTGCCGAATGGGAAAATGGTAGGAAAATCGAATGAATAATTATACAGTGGCTGTGATTTCCATAGCACCCATACCATTGGAGTTATAAATTCGTTTCATTATTTTTGCGATCATCAAAATCATCAGCTATACCAGATTTCCTAATGTGAGAGAGTAATAAATCATTATTGAACTGTTAAACCAAGTGGTCTTCGCCATATTCCATAGGTGAACTAGGTTAACTCTGAAGTTGATGTCATTGGATAGCTCATGACAAACTAAGATAGGAATGTGCAAATAGGTATAAGACATCAAGAATGGAATATATCTAGAATTTTCCGGAGAACTCAAGAATGCAATAATATACTGGGTGTCCTATTAGAAAAAACAAATAAACAAACAAGTTTATATCATAACTTTCTAATGCAACGTTCAATTGTTTTCCCATTTACATTTCTTGGCGGTTCTGAAAAAATGCTACAACTTTCCTATTCAAATAATTCTTCAGCTCTTCAAATAAGGAGAATATCTATTGGTCCAAATATAACCAATAACCCTGTAAAGTGGGATCAAAGATATTTCGTACCAGCTTAGTGACTGTTTATATGATTATCCCCTAATAATGGACAACGCTTAAGTATGCTCTGTAATTTTCTGTTCCAGGTACTTGAAAATAATGCATTTATGATAACCTACCTGATTATTTTTTCCTTGCTACAAAAGTTTGTTTTAACAAATAATATTATGTAGATATGAATCCATCCCTGCGATGAAATATAACAATATGGCCGGGTTGTTTCACAAATGGAGGGTTTTTCTAAGAAAATGATTATGAGGTTGGGTAGAGGCGCAGGTAGGTCACCTATCTGTGCCTCAGTGTTCAAAAAATTTGAAATGTTCAGTTACTTTCCGGCAGTTCGTTCTTGAAATGGCTAGGGTTTCTGAATTTGTTGTTGACAAATTGTTGATTTATTATTATCAATGTGTTCAATGCTGTTCGCCACCAAAACTCGACATTCCGTGTTGAAAAAAAGTCGAAATGTGTTCGGATATGACTGGAGTCGGACAGTCAACAATGAGGATGAGAAGCCTGCCATCAGAAGAATCATCCACTCATTTTACTTGAAAAAAGAAATAGCTACCATGAACAAAATAGTGTCTGAAATGAAAAATAATTATTTCATTTCACCCGAGGGTAGGAGGGAAGTGTGGAAAACTTTGGAGGTAATGAATTTCCGTTATGGAAGAATTCAAAAAAGAAATTCACATTTGATAGAGAATGACGAAATCATCTGCTGTCGATGACGATATTTGAGGGTAGTTAGACAGTTTCGAAGATAAAACAGAAATATCTATCATATGGACGAAACTTGGTTAAATGCAGAATATAACATTGATAAAATATGTCAGGATGACAATATAAAATGCGCGAGGCAAGCTTTCATGAAAAGATGGTACACTGGAATGAAAGCACCCTAAAAAAAAGGTGAAAGCTTGATAATTACTCACATTGGTAGCAAAATTTGTCGATGGTGGCTTCCTAGTATTCGGATCAGAACGGACTGTATACTATCAAGGAGATATGAATGCTGATGTTTTTGAAAAATATTTTCAGCAAATGCTAGATCTTATTCCTCCTGGGTCTGTTTCAGTCATGGATAATGCCAGCTACCACTCAAGAAAATCCGAGAACATACCAACATATTCTTTCCAAAAAAATGACATCAATCATCGGCTTACTTTGAATAAGAAGCCATTCCACAAAGATATGCTGGAAAAGAAGCTACTGGAGATTGTAAAGTTGAATGATTCACTTTGTACGAAATTTGTTATCAACGAAATAGCTTCTGAACGGAATATGACGTTACTTCGCCCCCCCGCCATATCACTGTGAATTAAACCCCCTAGAATTGGTTTGGGCGCAAGTAAAAGGGCTTGTAGCAAGCCATAAACTACTTTCGAAATAAGAGATGTTGAACACCTCTTGCAAGAGGAATTAAAGACAGGGGATTGCCAAAAATGGAGTTAGTGCGTCGAACATGTGATTGTGAAACAAAAAAAGATGTCGGAAGCTGATAACTTGCTAGAAAACACTGAAGGAGCCCTCTATCATTTCTCTGGACCCCAACGGCGATAGTTCATCATATGAGAGCTGAAATAAAAAAATTGTTATTGTATTATAAATAGTAGTTTTTTTTAACAATAGAAATATTTATTGCAAATGATATTTTTTCATATTATTCATATTATCATGAAAGAATAATTATTATCTCAATTATCTGCCTATGTCCATAATTATAATCATGTATAATCATTAATATACTTATTATTCTAATAAACTACCTCTAGTTACGCCGCTCACAGAACCCCTTTTTCTGAATTTCTCGAAACTATCATTGCATGTTAACAATACAACCGTCAAGTTGTCCACCGTGTTTAATCAATTCTGTTATTGCAAATATTTATTTTATCACTCTCCCACATTGGGACACAGAGTATAGCTCAACCGATAGTTTTATATTGGAAAATGTACTAGTAAAACGTGCGCCATACATCTCATTGGATGAAGGATATTTTTGAGCCCAAACAAATCTTCATAAAACGAAAAAAGTAGAATGAAATCGATAGCTCACCCAGAGTGATATGACGCTCGTGCAAGAGCACATTTAACAAGAACATTCGAAAATAGTAGTGATAGTCGAAACGAATTTTTTAAACTGTCATGTATATTTTCACCTATTTTGAACCAGTTTAAGATCATCCATTCACGCGTTAAATATTTTCATTTCGTTAGTATCGGTTTGAACGTAATCTCAACAACACCCTTCACAAATTTATCACATGTATAGTTTCCATCTCTTATAAATTATTGAAAGTGACATTTTTTCAAACCCTGGCCCTTGCTCATTCACCTGTTGAAGTTTGGTGTCAATTTGGCGACTATTGGTCTACTTGACGATTGAGGTTACTAACCTTTTAGATGGCGCCATTATCGTTTGTAGTATCAATCCGGGCAACTGGAACAACAGACCACACAAATACAGGAAATAATCCAATTCAAATTTGATTTCATAATCTTTGGCATCGGAAACCCCCACATACCAATTTTGAATCGAATTGAACCATAATAACAGAACTCGTCCGCCATCTTGGAGCCGCCATTTTTATTTCATTAATTTTGACAATGAATTCCTTATCTTCGACTCCGAAAACCCCACCTAGCAATTTTGAATCGAATCGGACCATAACACGAATCCCGTCTGCCATCTTAGAGCCTCCATTTTGTTTTTTTTCTCCATTAATGCATTGTCCCGGGAACTATGGACACCTGCCAAATTTCAGGTTGATCGGGCAATTAGGAGAGGGTCAAATTCAACTTGCAAGCTTTGATTACAGACAGACAGACACCGGGACAGGTGAAACTGAATAAAAGCTTGTAATACAATGAGAAAGTACCTAACATTGATTATGATAAGGAACCTATAAGAAAATTTGTCGAATATGCCGATCTAATGAATATTAAGAAATGACTCTTGAATAATATAAGTTGTTTTCATAGGAAACCACGAGAGAAATTTTTTTTTCCGATTCATTTGAATTTACAATTATCAATATTGATCAGTTTATACCTTTTTTGATCATTCAATACATGTGAAAGTAGTCAGTATTCATAATCGTCATTTTTGTTTTTCGAAAATATATCTCGAAACCGATTCCTCTCAGAATCATGTTAGGAATTCAAAATGGAATGAATTACATGATGTTGCATCTTAAATAATAAATGTAGTGGCTCTTCTTGCAAAACCGATAATATCACATAAATATTTTCGCCGTTAAGCCCAAATGACTTTCTTAATCTTCCATGTATTGATCATGAGCTTTCATTGAGATGAATCCTCAATATATTTTTCTCATTTCAGGGTGATAAGGAAGTAGTAGTCAAGTTCAGGGTGTACGCATTGTCTTGTTTCAGCTGGGAAGCAGAGAATAGAACTTGGGTGTTTTCATGTGGGGTGAGTAATTTTCTTTTGCATTTCCAGACCATCAAAACTAGATGGTACTTCGAAAGGAAGTGTACTATGTTATAGCTGCTATCAAATTCTGCATATTCTCTATCCTTCTGAAATCGGTGTGGATACAAATAATGATTCAATGCTGTTAATCCTACTGCTTAATTCAGTGGGTGGAAACTTGAATGATTACACTTTTCTTGAATCTCAATTGTAACGATATTCTTCGCAAAGATAATTCACTGGCTTGTTCTTTCAGAATAACAGCAAAGTATGACACTTGGCAGTTATATCAAACTGATTGGTTGCTTTTTATACGCGCTTTATTATCAACTCCACCTATACAGTGCTTCCCCTTCCCCCCTCTTATTTTTGGAGCGATTATACATAAACAAGTAAAAATTGGAAACTGAATATTAAAAGTTGTAAATTCCTTACTAGTGATGATAGATGACGAAATCGTCAAAGGCCATTGTGACCAATAATTTCAAATGAAACCCTACGGCAAGCGACACCTCTTTTGAAAGGTATCGAAAAAACCTATTCAATTATACTCATTTTGTTGGTGTTTATGGCAGTTTTAATGGCTCATTAGTAAACATTAAAATTCAAATTCCATTCAGTATGATAATAATTACAGATTTTAGAATCAGTACCTACTTAAAGCAATTGCTCGAAGTGACCTTCATTCACTTCCTGACAGTGAAATATCCTATTTTTAAACTCTTCTCGTACTTTTGCAAATGTGTCTGCGGAAACTGCCTCACATTCTGAAACAATACGTTGTTTTGAAACGTCAATATTGCCAGGTTCAGTGGCGTAAACCTTCGATTTAGAAAAAATCCAAAAGTGTGAGGTCCGGTGATCGAGCTGGCCATTCTGTTGAACCTCGTCGTCCAATCCATCTACCACGATACTCCTCATCCAAATACCGTCTTATTGCACCGTAATAGTGTGGACGAGCACCATCCTGTTGGAATGTTATTTCCAAATTTTGAATTCATCTGGATTATCTTCCGAAATTTCAAGGATTAACGATTCTATTGCGTTTTGCAACAGCTCCGGATGAACCTCACCAAATGAATCAGTATTTAAAAAAAGAGGCCCAACGATGTGGTTTCCCAGGATACCTGCCCAAACATCCACCTTCTGGGGAAATTGGGTATGTGTTTCTCGAAACATGTGAGGATTTGCGTCACTCCAATACCTCACATTCTGTGTATCCACATTTCCATTCGGATAGAAAGTACTTTCGTCACTAAAACAAATTGTTTTGACATAGTCTGGCTGTTGGTTAATTTTAGTTTCCATATTTTCAAAAATTCTAGTCTTCGGTCTGGGTCGTCGTCTGAGAGTTGATGCACCATTTTTAATTTGTATGGATGAAATTTGTTTTTTTTTGGACACCCTGTGTACTCTACTTCGACTGAATTTACAGGTAGATGCAACGTGAGTTGTTGAAGAAGTAGGATTAACTATAACTTCTGCCAGTATATCAATTTTTATCTCATCAGAAATTCGTGGTCTGCCAGATCGTTTCGCATCATTAATACTACCCGTTGTTTCAAACTTACGAAGAAGCTCCTTCAAATAAGTCCCTGAAAGGGGGCGATCGGGAAACCTCTCATTAAAAATGCGTTCTGCTGCATGAATATTGTGTCCAGTTTCACCAAGAATTAGGATCGCTGCTACTTCATCACCTAAAGCACGTACCATTTCGCTCCTTGAAGCACTTAAACGTTCGGCTCACAACAGTTCAACGAATTATCAAAATGTACAAAAATATTAAAAGTACCAAAAGCTGCTGAAACAGTTGAACGTTCGATCAACAATACACAAATTATTAAATGTACAAAAACTTGGACAATTACAAAAACTTCGAATTAGGGAGACTAACAAAAACGTCAGCTTATTTGACAACTATCCAGAGGCGGAGATTGAGTTTGGGATTTTAGTATTAACTGATTTAATTCATCACAGCTTTGCGTTTTTCAAAAGCGAGTTGCCAAAACCGCCATAAACACAAACAAATTTGGTATCATTGAATAGGTTTTTTCGATACCTTTTAAAAGAGGTGTCGCTTGCCGTAGGGTTCCATCCAAAATTATTGGTCACAATAGCCTTGTGACGTCATCTTTGACGATTTCGTCATCTATCATCACTAGTAGGGAAGTTTACAACCTTCAATATTCAGTTTCCAAATTGCACTTGTTTATCTATTAATCGTTCCAAAAATAAGAGGGGGGAGGGGACTTTTGAGAAGCACTGTATGTATCAATGTAGGTATGTATGTAGGTAATAGAATCTTTGAAATTTATTTTCAACCACTTCCAGAAGTATTTGAAATTTTGCAAAGATATTTGGAACCGATGAGAATACAATAATAACCTGGTATTCTCACCTACATCGTCACAAAAAAAAACATTGAAAAAATACGGCGGAAGCACAAGTTTTTCACAGCAAAATTTTAGTTTCAAAATATGGCGAATGCATTTTTGCCCAAATTATGGTGGAAGTATCAATCGCAAAGTTTTTCTCCCATAATCTGTTTTAGTCCTTTGTAGCAATATAGAATAAAAAGCTTGAGATAAAATTATAATTTAAAAATTACAAAACACGCTAATGAAGCAATAGGAAATAAAATTTTGAGAATAATAAGAATAAAGTCATTGACCAAAAAAATTTCTCTTATGTGAAAAAACCGTGGGGTCCTCTCCACTTACTTCTCATAATTATATTAGGATAACTGATATCGAGCACCTCACGCTTTTTTCACATAAGAGAAAAATGTTTGGTCAATGTCTTTATTCTTATTATTCTCAACATTTTAGTCCTTATTGCTTCATAAGCGTGTTCTTTAGTTTTTCAAACTATAATTTTATTTTCATGATAGATGAATGAGTTATGGGAAAGGCATTGTATTGTTTTCTCCAAAACAGATGCAATGTATTCAACAAAAAATTAGTGACTGATATAAAAACAAATTCATTGAAATAAGCCAATAAAATTTACGATTTAGATATATAACTTGGTATTGAGAGGTAATGATACAATTGATACCAAAGTACTGAATAACTGATGTTGAGCGAAATATCCTGAAGGTGGATTTATTCGACTTTTTTTTGCAATAGTTATAGCAATGGCAATGACGATAAGAGTTGAAACTCTCAGATCGAATGGTTTCATTCAGACAACAATTTTACTTTCAGCAATCACAATAACTTTAAGAACGTGTCCTTGAATATTTCAACTCTATGAATCTTACGGCTATCCCTAAAATATTGTCTACAATGCGCATGTCATAACCACTGACAGATACGAATACATGTTTCATAGTTCCATGTAATTTATTAATCACAATTGAACTTCTGAGACATACTTGCAATGCCGCCCCTTCCCTTCATTTCTATGATCGCAAAATGAACAAAACACATTTCAAATTGAAAATATCCAAATCAGTTATTTTTACTAGAATACAGAACTGAGCGAACTGATACTTATCATACATGTCCTGTCATTCTTAAAGTTATTGCTAAACCCAAATTCGTTGTATAAAATAGGTTCAGTACATAATTATTCTTACGTTTATTGCTACTCTTATTCCTTGTACTATTGCTTAAAATAAGGTTGGCTTAATCGACCTTAAATCCCTCATTCTACCAGAAAAAATATAAAAACCAAAATTGATTCATAATTTGGAAATGAACATTGAATGATTCAAATAATGAAAATATGATGTGTATTATTATTCCACTAATATTTTTCAATGATACTTTGAAGAACCACCTAGAAGAAAAATAACAACGATAGAAAGGATAATAAATAATATGGACTGAGAAGTATCTCATTACGCAAACACATATATCAGTTTATCAGATTCTTATAACAATAGTAATTTATGATTCCAATACCAAAGAACTTCCTGAGATGGTTTAAAATAGTTCATTCTCTAATTTGTGGATGGGACTGAAATGAAGATAAACTGAAAAGTAGGGTGTATATAAGAAGGGGAACGAGAAGAGTGCAGCAGTTCATAGAATTAGACGACAGTGAGTTTGGTAGAAGAAGATTAGATGTGTCAATTGATGGTGGTCACAACATAACGTTAGGAAATCAATGATGGAATGTTTATATACCTAAGCACAATTCATGGTATGTTACTAAGTTATTCCTTCAACGTCACTTCTGGTGTTTGTATTATTGGGGCGGGTGTACAAAGATTCAGATAGAAGTATTTTATAATGGTTATCAACCCTGTGAAGAATTTTCCTTTTTTCAAAGTCGGAGGACTGGAGTTTTGTAATGGAGTGATTGATCAAGCCTGAATGAACTGGATTGTTGTTTTTTTATGTGGTATTTGTGTTGGTAAAAACGCATTTTTGTGTATTGGAGGAACTCGCCAGTACAGCAGGTGCCATCACTGCAGCCCTTACAGCATATTTTTTATAAATTACATCATTTTAGGTTCCTGCGGGGTCTTGGTCAGCTCTAAGCAGGACAAATATCAAGGGGTTTCAAGAGGTTTTCTATTCATTTTCATATACATTGGTGAAAACGAATTTGGACATACTTTTTTGCAGATTGTATTTTCGTTTCATTGGAGTTGAGGATTTGTAAAAGGTATTTGGTGCGTTGCTCAATCATTTTGTTGATGAAAGGTTCACGGTGGATGTTTTCCACTGATGTGCTTGAAATTAGTTTCAAATCATGTTGGTGATACCAACGCCAAAATTCACCACAGGGTTTATACCCGTTGAAATAGACCGAATATTTGTACATCCACTTGAATCTAAGTAATACAAACACTTGAAGTGACGTTGAGGAAATAACTTCATACTTCAAATTGTGCCTTGGATATGAAAACATTCCATCATTGATTTCCTAAGGTTGACAGAGAACATCATCGGATGACTTATCTGATCTTCTTCTACCAAACTCACTGACGTCTCCTTCTATAATCTGCTTTCACTCTTTTTCTTCTTATATACATCCTCATTCTCAATTCATCTTCATTTTAGACTCATCCCTTCTCAACTTCACATATTTGTCTCCCAGTTATGTTTACCGTCATGTGCTTTGTATTAAGTACCAATATGGATGATAAAGACAGCCAATGTGAAGCCAAAACAAATGAAGTCTAATTGATGTGCAGGCGCGATAATTAAGACATATAAAACCCGACTTTACTTTGATTGCATTGCTGTTATGGCCAGGTTTCATAACAATTGTCATCAATTCCATCCAGTAAGGGTTTTAGTTCATTTTTAATGTACCAACCTTGACACTTTTGAAAAAATGTGTAATACAGTTAGTGTTTCTATAAGCGATTATTTAGTTTCACCTGTCCCGGTACGTCTGTGTGTCTGTCGGTAATCAAATCTTGCAACTTAAATTTGACCCACTTCTGATCATCTGATTGATTTGGAATTTGGCAGGTGTACATAATTCCGGTGACGATGCATTATGCCATTTTTGTTTGGAAAAAAACATAATGGCGGCTCTAATATGGCAGACAATTCTTGTGATTATGGGCCGATTCTATTCAAAATTGGTATGTGAGGGTTTTTTGAGTCGATTTTTTTTTACAAGCTTTGATTTTTTGTTTCACTTGTCCCGGTGTCTGTCTGTCTGTGCGTCTGACTGTAATCAAATCTTGCAAGTCAAATTTGATCCACTTCTAATCGTCCGATTGATTTGAAATTTGGCAGGTGTAAATAATTCCGGTGATGATGCATTATGAATTTCTTTTTAGTAAAAAAAACGAAATAAGGCGGACATTCTTTGTGATTATGGTTCGATTTAATTCAAAATTGGTATCTTGGGGTTTCATTTGTTGTTAATGAAAACAGAACTGAAAAATTAAAGAAAAAAATTATGGAAAAAAAAATTCAAAGACAAGATTTTATTTATACGAATGCTCTGAAAAATTAAAACAAATTTATTTCATTGTTTGATTTGGTGCTCACAGAATGAGCCACATCAAACAAAAAAGTTCGAAATACATAAACAGAATTTAGAAAATGAAGAATTATTCACTCAATATAAAATTCAGAGAAATAAAGTTAATGCCATGATTAAAAGAACTAAACTGAATATTACAATGAAAAATCTGAAGAATCACAAGGTAACCCAAAAAAACTATGGAAAACAATAAATTATTGTATAAAAAACAAATCAAAATTAACCAAAAAAACAGATATTGAATCTTTATCAGTAAATGGCCAAATTATCAATGGTGAACTAGAAATAGCAGAGAACATGAATTCACACTTTCAAGGATTGGTGAAAATACAGCAAAATAATTGAAATCATCTTATAATAATATACCTAATGATACCATACCACCAACTAAAAATAATTCATACATTGTTACTATTCCCCACTGATGAATATGAAATTATAGATATAATCAATACCCTAAAAAAAACATGCCCCGATCCAGAAGGTTTTATTAAACGAGATATTGTAGAATTGAAAAATATTTTGGCAGCATCATCAAGTAAATTAATCAATAAATCTTTCATAACAGGAATTTTTCCCCATGAATTAAAACATGGATCAATAAGAGCAATATATAAAGGTGGAGATGCCCAGAATCCAATCAATTACGGGCCCATAGCATTAATAAGCATATTTTCCAAAATAATTGAAAACATTATAAAAAAAAGAATAGTAAACTTCATAAATAAAAAATATGGATTTGATTTAAATCAATTTGGTTTTCAAGAAAACAGTGGAACACAAGCAGCAGTACTACAAGTAATTGATTTTGTACAAGACAGACTTGACAAAGAAAATTATGTAGTAGCAATTTTTATGGAACTTAAGAAAGCTTTTGATACAGTTGATCATATAATTCTTAAGAAATATCTCGATTTAATGGGAATTAGAGGAATGGCAAATAATCTAATGAAATCTCACCCCAAGAATAGAACCATTTGAACTAAAGTAACTAATTTTGAATCCAAAAAATTATATATAAATAAAGGTGTTCCTCAAGGATCTGTGTTAGGTTCAATTTCATATTTATTATATATTCAAAATATTTCTAAAATAAATTTAACTAGTGAATACACCATATATGCAGATGATACAGTTTTCTTATATGCAAATAAGAACCCTACAATTCTAGAATATACGATGAACGAAGACCTTAAGAAAATAGAAAAATGGCTAAATTCTAACCTCCTTTCTGTAAATTCCAATAAAACTCAGTATATGATTTTCCACCAACGAAATAAACAAACTATCAATCTAGATATCAGTATAAAAAAATAATTGCTTGAAACAAACGTCCCGAATCAAATACCTTGGTATTTGGATTGATGAGAAACTGAAATGGGACAAGCATATTGATATTCTCAAACAAAAAATATCTCCCATTCTTGGTGCATTGAGAATATGTCCCAAACTTAATACATATGTAGCAAATTAAATTCTTCTTTCTCATATCCTCAGTCGAATAAACTATTTAATAAATATTTGGGGGATCTTGTTCAAAAAATAATTTCAACAAAATATCTGTATTATATAAGAAATCATTAAGAGTCCTGTATCGTCTTACATATGATATACCAACAAATCAACTGTTCGATAAAACGAATACATTTCCTTCAGAGGAACACTATACAATCAACACTCTGAAAATTGCTTATGATATTATTAATAAAAGGCTTAAATCTAATTTCATATTAACAAGAAACTGCGAAACTCATACTCACCACACTAGACAACATGACTGGTTCCATCTTGAAGCTATCAATTCTACAATAGGTCAGAAAAAATTTACATGAGGCAATCTCAAAATTCAATAATCTACCTGATGATCTAGAAAAATGTAACAATATATTTCAATTCAAAATTAAAGTGAAAACATACATTCTATCACAAATCAATAACTGATTCCATTCATTTTACAACCTCTATTTCTTCTTTTTATTATTATCCAATGTTCATTAATGTCAAATGTATTATAAATTTTTTTTCATTATTTAATTCTATTAATGTCTGAATATTTGTTATTATGTTATTATTTTCCAATAAATTTAATTCTATTACAAATTATTCTAAAACCATGTATACCAGTTAATAACTGTCTGGTTATACATAATATTCAATTTTCTCTTTAATTTATATGTTCCATTTCAATTGTATATACAATTTTTGTAAACCCAAATATGAAAATCAATGAATGTTCAACTTAAAAAAAAGAAAAGAAATTATTTTCTTTAGTGTATTTGTATAAATAAAATATTGTCTTTAATTTTTTTAATTTTATGTTTTTATGGCAAATCTCGGCAAAATATTTTAAGTTTGTTATTTCGATGTCCTAAAGATGTGTCCAACGTGCCACGAAACATGTCGATGAATTAGAAAATAAGGCATTATAAACCATCTCATGTTTTTTGGTATTGGAAACAGAAACTATCGTTAATTAACTTGGAACTAGATATATTCCAAACTGAAGTTTACTACCATGAAAATGAAAAAACTGTTTATGTTAGCTCATAATAAATAATTGGAAATAAATAGGACTATATAAATAACAACATTCCCCAAATATATTTTACACGATTGCATAAACAACTGCAAATGTATACGAAAAATTACAGGTTTTGCATGCCCGTAACTTTGTTAATAGAATTCATATTTGCGACGAAATCAAATTGTTAGTTATGAATTGACAACCAATTATCACTATAAATCGCTGTACACCTGTGATGCTTTTATTATCACAAGAAGAACGTTAGGTACTTGTGGTCAGTACACCCGTTGTTGATTGCAGTATCAAAACTTCAATAATGTTTAATACCCCAAAGTCGAAGTTTTTATATGTATCAACCATTTCAGTTTAATGGTAGTTAGTGAAAAGTTGATTGTTGATATCGTGATACGATCAAAGGTATCCACCATACTCCCAACTTCTATTTGAGTACATATTCTATACACGAGTTTTGAAGTTTTGTCCGAGCTTCAAAGGGTGGAATAGCTGCTAACATTGTGATGATCGAGTTCTAGTGTAATTAATGATGATTTCAGGCAAATAAAACTTCAACGTTGGCCCGAATAGATTGCATCTGTTACCATTCATCAATTATAGCCGGTAGGGTAACGGCTAATCATATCAGAGAAGAAAGTACTGTTATATTCGTCGAGCATGAGCTTTTACTACAAATAAATTTCATCATCTTCGTTTCGGTAGCAGTGGCATTCCTCCTATATTGTGTGCTCCTTATAGTAATTGCCTTGATGTCAAACTGGGTGAGTATCAATCGCGTCCCGATCAATTATAACGATTATACAGACGAACGGAATTTTTACGGAATTGTACAATTTCTCTCTCATAAATTTTTTCACTACTTCTATACTTTGTCCCACTTGTTAGTCTTCCCTTATTCTTCATTTCCACACTTACGGTCATCAATTCTAAAATTTCAATTCTATCAGAGTCATTCGATTTCCGCACATCACATTTTCGAAGTAGCTGAAAAAATTATCAACCTCACAGCAATGTGATATATGTGAATCTATGAAATGTATGAGAATATTGCCTAAAATTGGTTTTTGAGAAATAGAAGCGGTTCTATTTCTAGAGTTATTCCAAATGAGTTGATTCCAATCGTTATTGGTGATCGGATTATTGTCATCAGGATTGATTGTTTGATAATATGTCATAAAGTCGAATAAAATTTAATGTTGTAGACATTGAATGTCAATTACTCGAGTTCTGTCAACCTAGGTAATGTGAGCTCTCGGCCGGTCAGCTCCAAGCTTCAATTCTTGCTTACTTCGATCGAAGTATTGATAATAATATTAATGATGTTTGTTTCACTTGTTGAAAAGTACAAAGGAACAATATCTATAAGTACAATAACAAGGAATACTTCAGTAGAAATATATCAAACATACATATGACGATAAAACACCGAATATAAATGGAGTCATATACACTTCCATAAAGAGACATTTAAAAACAATTATTGTATCTTAGAATCAAACAATATATCGTGCTATCAAAATATTGTCAAAATTCTTCGAGCGTGTAGCAATTTTTTTCGAGCAGGCAAGTTTTCAGTCTAGACATTAAAATTCAGCGAGCTTTTTATATGGTCATCTAGTTCATTGTAGAGTTTTGGTCCAAGATAAAAATGGCTCTTTTGGTAAAGTGCGGTTCGGTGTATATTTGGAATTAATAAGTCATGAGAGCGAGTGGAGGGATGATGCTGTTTAGTTGAGAAAGCATTTTTGTTTTAGTGTGCAGAGAAGCATAACTCATAAGTATATATACTAGTGGTAAGTATTCTCAATTCTTCGAATGAGTTTCTACATAATTCCCTCCAACAACTATTGGTCACAATTCTCATTGCATGTTTCTGCGAAAAGAAGACCCTTTCAGTAGGTGACCTTGTACCCCACATCAGAATTCCATACCTCAGATGACAATGAATAGTAGCATAATATAGAATCAACAAAACCGCTTTATCACATCGAGTTGCCATAATTCATAGTGCATAGCAATTTTTACGCAATTTGTTGCAGATAGTTTCCATATGAGGAGCCCATGTAAGCTTGTAGTCTACTATGAGCATTTTTGTTGACGAGCAGAAGTACAACTCATCATTTCCACAGATGCTGAAACATTCGGGACTATTGGCATTGGGTAGAGAATCTTAGTTCACCTAATGGAGAATATCAACTGATTTTCTCACTGCTCGAACAGAGGCCGTGACCAAGAATCAGCTAACTAAGAGGCATATGAGGACTACTCATACAAATTTTCTCGTGTTATTATTTATACTCTAATTTGCTCATAACTTTTTGTGACTTCTATGTGTGCGAATTTTGTACCAATGATAAGCCGTAATAATTGACTGATTTGATTCTTGGTAATACGGCTATTTTTTTAAATTTTCAATCGAATTGACCATGGTCCAAATTTATACCATATAATTATCGAACTGTTTAAAATAGATAAGGCTGATGGTAGTCCATACATGACACACTTTCTTCATGTTATAATGATTTTCTCATAGATTTATTTTCAAAAACTTTTTTGTTTTTCCCAATATAAATACAATTCTAACGTATATAAAAATACAAAGATGACTACTGGAATAGAAGTGACGCTCTTCTGGTCTGTATAATGTATAATGTATAAAAACCCAATAGTTTTTCGTACTTTGATATAGATTCTGGAAATCAACCGCTCACTTTCAATATAAATGATAATAAAATAATAAAAAACTCCAATATGATCGTATATACAAATCATTTCATCAGGTTATTTATCCCTTGGTAAATCATCACAAATTCACAAAATGATTTGACATTAAACTTTCACTCAAAATGTATTCGAAAAACTCATTATTGCCACGGTCTGTAATTTTTTTCTGGATGCCCCCGGTCACAGATTTTTTCCCGGTATTGCGTTATTTGCTTTTTTCGTCAAATAGTGGTACTCGGCGTTTCAAAGTTATACAAGGGCGATTTTGATTCTAGCGCTCTCATAAGACATACAGGGGACGTTGCTTTGGAGGATATATGTTCAAAGGAAAATTTTCTCCTGTATACTCCTTCGTCTAGGTAATGAGCTGATTTTTGGGAATTGAAACGGAAATTTCTGCCTGAATAGTTCTTTCATTTCTCTCTCCAGCTGATTTTTGTTCGTGGCCGGTTATTCTCAAAGCCACAAAAAAATCATAAAAATCTGTTTGATCGCAATGAAAATCAGCATTTAGGTTCATTGAGATGGCCCTTCGGAGAGATATTTTCCAAATGAAAAATTCTGCCCGAATAGTCCTTTCATTTTTCTATGTAATAAGCTGATTTTTGTTCGTGGCTGGCTATTCTAAAGCCACAAAAAAAAAAAAATATGTTTGATCGCCATGAAAATCTGCATTTTGGTTCATTGAGCTGTCCCTTTGGAGATATATATTCGAACGAAAAATTCTGTCTGAATAGTCCTTTCATTTCATGTCATAAGCTGATTTTTTATCGTGGCCTGCTATTCTCGAACCCACAATAAACATATGAACGTGAGTTCGATCGCCATGAAAATCTGCATTTGGGTTCATTGAGCTGGCACTCTGAAGAGATAGTTTCGAACGAAAAATTCTGCCTGAATAATCCTTTCATTTCTCTATGTCATGAGGTATTTTTTATTCATGGCCGTCTTTTCTCAAAGCCACAGAAAAAAATTAAAATATTTTCCATTGCCATGAAAATCTGCATTTTGGTTCATTGAGCTGAACCTTCGGAGAGATATATTCGAACGAAAAATTCTGCCTGAATAGTCCTTCCATTTCTCTATATTATGAGTTCATTTTGTTCGTGGCCGGCTATCCTCCAAGCCACAAAAAATTATAAGCAAATCAGAGTATAAATAATAAAACAAGAAAATTTGTATGAGTAATCCTCATATCCCTCTTAGTTACCTGATTCTTGGTCTTGGCCTCTGTTCGAGCAGTGTAAAAATCAATACTCCGATCGAAGTAAGCGAGAATCGAATCTGGCTGAATTTGTGAAATCATTTGACCGTGGTGAAAAACATCCATAATCCTAAAGTATTATTTTAATTCCTCAGTTAGGTTTGTAATTCAGTATCAATATTGATTTCGGTGAATTTGTGTTTACAAGGATAATTTTTTTTGAAAAAAACAATTTTCGTTGCCGACTTTTCTATTTTCATTGAATTAGTCTTCAATTCAAGGTTCTGTAACAATGGGTTTACAAGAATCGAATTGGTTATGAAATAAAAACGATTAAAAAAAGAGAAAGCAAAGAGAGAATGAATGCAAAATGTATGAAATGTTCGGAATCATGAACTGAATGTTCATAAAATCATATGTGGAATATATTGCGACTGAAAGATAAACTCTAGTCACTGTCTTCCATGGAGCATAAACATAAAATTTATAATTTAGGAAATATTCCTATCATCTCACGAAAAACATTAATATAACCTTAGGGATAGTTCAATAATTCCTTTGGGCTGGTGAGAGTTTTCCAATTATTGTTGAATATTAGACAAAGTACTATTCAGCTTCAGGATGATTGCCAATCATCAGCTTACAGAATATTACGTACTAATTAATCCTACACTTGGTGTATAAAGGTCGGAAGTTCAAATTCTGTTATAAATAGGAAGCATTACTGGAAAACAAAAAATAATTTTCATCACACCAGTAATGTTCACTCTCCTTGTATTAAGAACTTACATATTATTTATTACTTAAAGTGCTTTTTCACAAAACGTTAACTGTTGGACTTCCGGCCTTTGTAAAAAAAATGAAAAAAGTATCTCAGTTTTTTTTATAATGATTCCAGAAATATATTTTAGATATCACTGGCGAAAACTATTTCATTCTGTGGATCACTTGCATGAAATGGAATGTAGTAGATGTTCGAGTTAATCTCTTCTTCATTCGACTCTATTTTGAGCTGTTATTTGGTTTCAATGACAAATACCGATCACCTATAGCAATCGGAATAAACTCAATCATTAGGATTTTCAGATGGTAGGTTTGTTGAATTTTGAACTGAGATCCAGATGAGAGATTATTTTTTACATGTGTCATATAAGTTTCATGTAACTGAAACCAATTTTTCCTTAAAACACTTCACTAACATTTTCACAAAAAAATTATTTACAGAACCCACGACACGTGTTCCGCTATACTATAGCTTTTTCAAGTGGATATATAAACTAAATTACAATTATGAAAGTAGCCCATGTCAGGTGGAGTTCTAATTGATAAGTAGAGAAAAAAATTGAGTAAGCTCCACAGTAAAAAGCATTCATTTCTAGGAAATAAATTAGCAATGCATTTCGGCAAAATGATTTGCCATCTTCAGGCTCTCACAAAAATGAACCATAGTGACGGACCTGGAGGCTTACCCATTATTAACCCGTTATTGGAAGAATAAAAGTTATTATCAAATTGAAAATAATTTTGTGTTAAACAAACTGTAAGTAAATCCAATTATCTCATATTTGATGATGAGATTAACATGATTTTTATCCAGTATTCTATCTAGTATTATTTTTTCATCTGGTTGTATACTCAGAAAAAGATTCTGAACATCGAAAGAAATGAGTTTGGAATTTTTAGGAAGATGCATGTTCTTAATTTCATCAAATGATTCATATGAATTTTTCAAGCTCAATTTGGGAATAAATTTACACTTTTTCTTGATAAGATCCATTAATTTTTCCAGAGATTTTCCCTGTTGGTGCTGTAATGAAAGACACTTCTGGTCGGATAGGGTAATTTTCTTTATGAAGTTTTATAAGTGAATAAAATTTTGGAATTTGAGGGGTTCATAATAGTGCATCTTATTTTTTCATAGTCGTTAAGAACACATTCTTCAACTACTTTTTGGTAAAAACTTGTAGTATCTGTTCTCAAGATTTTTTGTGAATAATCAGCTTTATTAATCCCGATCACCGTTTCTCCTTTTCCGTGTAAAAACAACTTTATTTTGAATGGATTTAGTTTTGATTGTTTGGCAGTTGAAATTTCTCTATTATGTTCAATTCTAGATTTTGATTGTTCTGATTTCAATTTGTTAGCTGTGATGTGTTCATTGATATTCGAATTGGAGGTACCATTAGTGCATTTTTTTCAACATAAAGAAGTTCTAGATTTTGTGTGATAATAATTGGTGTGAGGTTGAAATTAAAACCTTTTTCTATGAGATTTTAGAGCCAATAACAGATATAACTCAAGTTCAGTTGACAGCATTCTATCAA
Source organism: Gonioctena quinquepunctata (assembly GCA_018342105.1). Classification (NCBI taxonomy): domain Eukaryota; kingdom Metazoa; phylum Arthropoda; class Insecta; order Coleoptera; family Chrysomelidae; genus Gonioctena; species Gonioctena quinquepunctata. The sequence continues at coordinate 234,011 of JAFIRS010001876.1, read as the reverse complement.
AAAAAACTCTATAAAAAGACAATTCAAGGAGTTTATCCAACCAATTCAAATTCGAAGTAGGTTATTACTCATTTCGGCAAACCTTCAAAGAAAATGTCTAATTATTCAAGACATAAAGATATATAGTTATTCTAATCCCAATTGGAACGGCAATAAAAATAAGAGCACTACGAGGAGTGTTCATGTGCACTGCCCGGCAAATGGAAAATTTATATACTACCAGTGTTTTTACTCTCGAAGCGTTCCTGGTACAATCATAAAAAAGTTCTGTCGTGTGGAAGATAATTCCTTCTCGAAACTTTTTATGTCGGTCCAATTGGGATTAGAAATACTATAACATTGCTTACAGAACAAATAATACTCTACAAAAATTTATTAAAAACAAAAAAGATCGAATTGGAAACTCCGACAAATCTGGAGTGTATGAACAAACGTGTGGTACTTATCCAAGTTTTTAAATATAACAAACAGATAAAACTTCCAAACGACGCATATCCGAGCATAAAAACAGTTTTGTCAAGGACAAATCTAATTCAAGTTTTGCTTACCATCTCCTGACTGAGGAGCATTGCTTTGTTTATGACCTTGAACTTCTGTATGTTGAAAAGAAAGGTCAGAAACGTAATTTCCTAGGATGATTAGAGATTAACAAAGACAAGAATTCACAACATTTATCAAATGACCAGAAAAATTTGAATGATTCGCCAATTTTTGAATTTGTTTACTGGAAATTGGATAATATTTCGTTCAAAAATCACTTAATTAGCTAATATCCAACTGACTAATAACTGCTCCTATTATATCCCCCATTAGTGTGAGGAAGTACAGTATCTCGCCTATAATGAGGAGTATGATGGAATGTTTCAGATGAAAGTTAAATGGTTTACTTTGTTGCTTATTTTAAAAATATTGTGGAATATACAGAGTGTTCCTTCGAAGCGGAACAATACAAATCATTTTTTTTTAAATGGACACCTCTGTATATTTTTTCGCCGTTGAACTGAGCAAAATGTTTTACATAAGGAAGTATTTCCTTTTTTCGAAAATTTTGTGGCGTTGTCAAGTTATTGCTGGAAGTAAGAAAATCTTCGGAAAAGTAGACCACCACAAATGCCATCATAAAAAATTTATGGATGAAATTTAGGCAGAATTATTTGAGATATGCAACACCAAGAGTGAGATGAAATGTCGGTATGGACTGAAAATTATATTTCTCAAACAGGACATTTTATACAGAGGCATCAACTTGACAAACTTCAAATATCAAAAACTTGATTTTTTTTAATGTTATGTATGTATGTATGTTATGTCACCATTTCGAAGAACTACTTTATTCCTACAATTTTTGTCGATATGGTTTAGCCCCTAAAGTTGACAGATTTTGTGAAATTTGCAATTTCATTTTATTTCGACTAGAACTGCGTGTTTATCACTTTAATATTTACAAAATTCAAGAACTAACAGTTTTTCATAGGTTATGCTCCGTACAAAACGCTCACTTAACCTCAGACAATATCTACAGTGCTGAAATAATACTAACCGGTTGCTTGTAAACTGGTTCATGGTACGCAAATAAATGCGTCATGCACTTCTCAGTAAGGCAAGTGGTGGTTCTCGTGTGCGCCATGCGCAATGAAACTGTTATGAAAGTGGGTTATAAAAGTGGGTTATGAATTTGACATTCAATGATCGATAAGGTTTGCCATAAAACAAAAATTACTGTCATACAATTTTGTATCTATCGCTTAATAATAAGAAGCATTTGAAATGAATTTCTCCACCGAAGAATTGACCGATATGATTTTTGTACTGGGGGCAAGTGATAAAAACATTTTAGCGACCAGAATTCATTATGAACGATATCCAGACAGGCGACAACCCAGAAATGAAGCGTTTGAAAAGTTGCTTCTTCGATTTACTCGAACAGGAAATGTCGCATATGAAAAAATAGAACGAACCAAAACTGCATTAACTGGAGAAACTGAAATGACTGTCCTCTTGAAAGTCACAGAAGATCCTCATATCCCGCATAGAGAAATATCCAAACAAACTGACATAAGCCGGACTGTCATACAAATAATTTTGAAAAAGAATGAGTTTCATCCGTACCGTTTTCAGTTACATCAAGAGTTATTAGATGATGATTTTGAGAAAAGAGTAACATTTTGTGAATGGGCTCAGTTGCTACAAGACAGATATTTTTTTAATTATGTTTTATTTTCCGATGACGCAACATTTCATAAAATGGGTTTGTAAATAGACATAATTTCCATTATTATTCAACAGATAACCCCCATTTCTTCTGAACCACCAGTCAGACAAAGTGATCACTAAATGTATGGGGTGGCATAATTGGAAATTTCATCGTTGGGCCATATTTCTTTGAGGAAAGAGTTAATGGCTTGATTCACCTCGATTCTTTGGAAAACCAGTTACCACAATTAAGTTATAATTTACCCATTCGAATCAAACGAAGAATGTGGTATTTACACGACGGAGCACCTGTTTACCACACTGTTCCTGTTAATAATTATTTGGACACTGCATTTCCCAGGAGATGGATAGGTAGAAGAGGTCCTTTCAAGTGGCCACCTCGCTCACCAGATTTGACGAAAATGGATTTTTTATGTGGGGCTACGTTAAAGATCAAGTTTATAGAACACCCCCATCTACAAAGGAGGATATGAAAAATAGAATTAAGGACGTATACCAAAATATTCCAGTCAGCATGTTGAGGCGAGTCAATTATTTACACTCATAAATAAAATAAAAAAGTTTTTGCCGTTTACCAGCTGTCCTCCCCTTATGAACGGGCAGCCCTCAGAAGTCGGAACTTGTGCGAGCCAAGGATTAACGAGGTCTTACGTTTCAACGTGCGATTCCTAGCACTTTCAGAAAAAAGATTCTGCAGTCGCTGGGCTTTGAACCCACACGACTGGCAGATAGAATGATTGAAAAGCGATGCTTCTAACAACATCGCTACCTGGTCCTCAATACTTCAACTAAAACATGTTTTCCAGACTTAAACCAACCGATTTTCAGTTTTAAGTTTGACATTGCAATTAGGTTGAATTCCAGTAACAGTAACTAAGTGCCAAAATCCTAGCTGGCCTTACGTAAATAGAAAGAGAATTTTTGACAAATTGAAAATTGAATTGCAAATTTCACAAAATCTCTCAATTTTAAGGGCTAAGTCATATAAACAAAAATTGTAGGAATGAAGTAGTTTTTCAAAATGGTGACAGAACATACTGGGTGTTTTTTAAAAAAAATTTTTGATATTCGAAGTTTGTCAAGTTAATGCCTCTGTATGAAATGTCCTGTTTGAGAAATATAATTTTCAGTCCATACCGACATTTCATCTCACTCTTGGTGTTGCATGTACTAAATAATTCTGCTTAAATTTAATCCATACATTTTTTATGATGGCATTTGTGGTGGTCTGTTTTTCCGAAGATTTTCTTACTTTCACAATAACTTGACAACGCCGCAAAATTTTCGAAAAATGGAAGTTTTCTTTTATGTAAAACATTTTACAGGGGGGTTCATTTAAAAAAATGATGATTTGTATTGCCCCGCTTCGAAGGAATACTCTGTATATTCCATAATATTTTTAAAATAAGCAACAAAGTTAACCATTTAACTTTCATCTGAAACATTTCATCATACTCCTCATTATAGGCGAGATACTGTACTTCCTCACACTAATGGGCCACCCGGTATATCGAACCCCAGTAATAGTAATTTACTTTATCTTTACTTGAAAAAGGTATAGTTAGCAAAACACGTGTCGTGGGTTTTGTGAACCATTTTTTTGTGAAAATCGTTGTGAAGTGTTTCAAGTTTACTTTAATTATGGATTTTCATCAAGTATCGGCAGCCTCTAGTCAATAAATCCAATTTTACTCTTCGTACATACATCCAATAAACTTAAATTTTGGTATATTTTAGGTACTTGGGCGGATAGATAAAAATTTTGTCATCAACAATTTGTGACATTTCCAGTTTGTGTCAAAATAATGATATCTCTTTTGGGATTTTTTGCGAAACTCAACCAGAAAAAGCAATATTTCAGTATCCCACAAGCGTGAGAATCAATTATTGTTGCGGATTTCTATACATCATGAAAATATTGTGGAATTGTATCTACATTTCCTGAATGATTTTTTCGATAGCTAATTTTTCTCAATAACTTCAATATAACATTTATGTCTGGCCAGGTGCAGCTCAACATTTCTCCATGCAATATGTATTAATAAAAATCCTAGGTACACACAACATGTATCTATAATATTAGTTCTGGATCACTTCTATGATTTCACACTGCAGTTTCACTTGGTCAGATATTATTGCGACTGCAAAATATATGAATTCAAAATTCTAAGGCAAAACTCAGTAACATGAGAAAATCACATGAATGAATTAACTACCAACTCAAGTATAAGAATACTCAAATAGGTATACCGGGTAACAATGGGACCAGGGCCATGCCCATATCTCCTTCACTTATCAACCGATATTAATGAAATACATAGATATGAAACACAATTTCGGATTGACAGACATATGAAAACAAAATAGTCGACTTTCTGTTTCGCCAGAATAGCCTCTTACTCTGATTTCTAAAACGGAACACCCTGTATGTTTGATGTTCTTCGGATCAGGCTCAAATAACATAAGACAAGGTTGCCAAATTTTTATTTCACAATTAAAAAAAAAAACATAATTTTGTTTTTAGCCCAGTAGGCCTTGATCAGGTTGAAATATATACTAATTCACATCAGTAACACATAGTTACAGTCATTCCATCGATAAGATCAATAATAAATCCTACAGCAGGAGATTGTTTTTCTCAAATGGTACCTACCAAGGGCCATCTTGCCATTCGACAGAGAATGTAATTACCAATTCAACGATATACATTATATACCACTTTCTTTTTGTTCAAAACTAAAAACGATCAATTTGTACAATGGTTTATACGATGCCTACAAATTTCAATGAGTTGAACAAACAAAAGGTAGCCGTGGAATCATGGAAAACAGTAGGTAATCAATGTCATGTCAAAAGTGAAATACCAATTTTTCACTTCTCATCTCGTTTTGTTTGTAAAATGTTTTGCAGGACCACATGATGCTAATATTGTTCGGCAATATCTCAGTGATACCTATGGGCAGAGATGGATTGGAACAAATGGTCCAAGCAGATGGCCAGCCAGATCGCCCGACTTAACCCCTATTTATTTTCACATAAAATCCAAAGTATACTCGAGGAGACCAACTTCTTTGGAGGACTTGAGCGATAGAGTTGAGCGCGCATTTCAGGAGATTCCTGCTGACGAACTGATAAATGAGATGAGGAGTACAATAAATAGAACTGTCTATGTGTTAGGCAAAACAGGCAACACTTCGAACATATCATTTGTCATTGATGAATAAAATGACTTTTCGATGGTTGTGAAACTCTTTTACTGAAAACAGGATAATGGTATTGTGAGTGATAATTTGTACGTTGAATGTTTCACTGTTTCAGTCATTAGATTCATTCAAACAGTTTGATTATATCGAAGTTATATTTTCTGTAGTGGATTAATGATCATTACATATTGTCAAGTCGATTATTTTTGGTAATTCATTGTTACCATTCCGAAGTAAAGTTTGAAATAATGAATAGATGTCATGTTACCTACCAATTTTTTCAGATTGATTTCATTTTGTTAGGTGGCTCTCTACGTTTTGAACAAAAATGAAGTGGTACATGATGTATATCGTTGAATTGGTAATTCCATCCTTTATCGAAGGGCAAGATGGCCCTCGGTAGGTACCATTTGAGAAAAACGATTTTTTCGTTAAAAATGCGTTCTGGAAATTTCAATTCCTGCTGTAGGATTTGTTATTGATCTTATCGATGAAATGACTATTACTATGAGTTACTGATGTCAATCAGAATAGATTTTAGCCTGAGCAAGGCCTCATGGGCAAAAAAAATTTTTTTTCAATTGTAAAATAAAAATTTGGCAAATATGAAATTTGAGCCGTAGGATCCTAAAAACATCAAACATCCAGGGTGTTCCATTTGGAAAATCAAGTTGGTGGCTATTCTGGCGAAACCGAAAGTCGTCCATTTTGTTTTTATATGTCTGTCAAATCCGAAATTGTGTCTCATATCCATGTACGGAATTTCATTGATAAGTGAAGGAGATATAGGCATGGCCCTAGTCCCATTGTCACCCGGTATATCTCATCAAATTGTCGAATGTTTAAAAAGTGATCTCTGATTTATGGATTCAAAAGATACTATATCCTATACTACCCACCGAAATGAACTAACTGAAATATTTTTCGATTGACTTTCATCAAAGAAATCTTTAGAAGCAAATTGACTCATTCGTTGATTTTTTTGAAATTGTCTGAGTATTTATGCTGGAAACTTCCTTCGTATGGAGAGGAGTATAGTGAATAAATTCGTTGATATATCGATTATTGAGAAAATATCAATTGAACTTTTGGGAGATGATTGTAAGATTTTCCTTTGATTTCGAATATTTTATTGGCACAGGACTACGAAAGAAGACTTTATTGCCTAACTGATATGCCAGGTTTCTCCTATAATGAATACCTTATAATAGTCAAAACTGGAAGTGGCTTCACTGCTGGAACAACATCAAATATATTCATCAAGCTGTTCGGGAAAGAAGCGGTCACTGAGGTAAAAAAAACATCCCATTCATATGCTTATAGGATATTTCAGATGAACACATGTTTTTGTCTCAAAATAATGATATATTATTGCCGAATTCAACATAAATGTTACGTAAACTCACTTGTACGATATTGCTACCCCAATGGGAGGTATAATACTATTTGGCTTTCAGTATCAAATCATAAGAATTTTAATTGAGTTCCCTGATTGTTACAATGATGAAATTTCCTCACCACGTTTGCTCTTTTCAAGGCAACTCCCCACTCCATTTTCCTAGTGTGATATATTCTAGCTCTTAATAAGCGCATGCACTGATTAAGAGAGAATGGAACACAGGTGTCGCGGAGCGACAACAGGCAATATATACAGTGCGCGTCAAAATTATGGAACAAATTCAATATTTCGCAAGCCATGTACTTTTGACAAAAATCCCAAAATAGGTCGATTTTTATTTTAAAATGTCGATTTTTTTATGTATATTCTAAAGAGTTTATGTCACTGGTTTTGACATGGTGACGTAATCGGTAATTTTTTTAAATTGGAATAGATGTCTTGTGATACCTCATCTGAAAATCCTTTGAATACTGCATTCAATGATAATAATTAATTATATTTTTTTTTGTACAGGGTGAACAAAAATTAATATTTTATTTCAATAAGAGAATAACTTTATATCCAACAAAATAGAACAGTTTAATAAGATGTTTGAAATTCCATCCACCGGTCTCTTGACAATAAGCAAATCTACGGACACATTCCTCTTGCACATTGCGGATAACTTCCGTAGTAATTCTGTTAATTTCGATCCTAATTCGATTTTTCAACTCTTGTAGATTTTGCGGCCTATCTACATAGACCTTCGATTTCAAATAACCCTACAAGGAAAAATCCAGGGGCGTAAGATCTGGAGATCTTAGGGGCCACTCTATCGGTCCGCGTCTACCAATCCACCTCCTAGGAAAACAGTTATTCAAAAACTCGTGAACATCACGTGCATAGTGCGGGGGTGCACCATCTTGTTGCAACCAAATACTTTCATTTGGTGAGTTAGGATTGTTGGCGTTTGGAAAAATATATTTTCATTATTATTACATTATGATTATGGAATTCTTGTATTGTCATCGGTCCTTGATATGTGTGACAAATTTCAGAGTATTCGGAAGATTGGAAGTGGGTGAAGATTTTATTACATTGTGAGTTATTTAGTTACAAGTAAAGATAATAAAAGCGTGTTGAAAAATGCAAAATTTTACTTTTTTGAGCCAAGGCTCTAATCCCTTAGACTGCCCTGGCAGTCTGGTGAGTCAGTGCTCTACTACACCAATGGATCCTTTTCAAATAGTAAGCTATTTCCTAGTCTAAAATGGAAACAAAAGACAATCACAAATTGATGCCATAATAGTCAAGTTAGTGTCAAATAAATGTCAGTTGGAATATCAACAAATATTCTTCACGAATTCTGAGTGAAAAGGTTCTAGAAGTAAACTATGACTACTTCAAGTGAAACCCAACGCATAGAAATTTGAATTTTTATTGGATGCGGAGATAGAACCAGAACTCAGCAAGAGGTATGCGACTTGTTCAATGCGAAGTATCCAAATAGACCTATCAGTCGTTCAACAGTCAGTAAGATTGAGAAAAAATTCAGAGAAACTGGTCATGTTAAACATATTCCGAATGCTAGACGTCCTAAAATAGAAGAAAATGTGAAACATGATGTTCTATTGGGTGTAGAGAATAATCATCACAATACTTCACGACAAATTGCAGCAAACCTTGACATATCCCAAAGTTCTGTATTACGTATTCTAAAAGCAGAAAAGTACCATCCGCACAAAGTACAGCTACATCAACAACTCAATGATGATGATCCCGATCGCCGTGTGGAGTTCTGTGAAATAATGCAGGATTTGTGTAACCGCAATCCAGGTTTTATTGAACAAATTCTGTTTTCGGATGAGGCTACGTTTTGCCTAAATAGTTCAGTAAATCGTCAGAATTGCAGATATTGGAGTAGGGATAATCCTCACTGGATGATGGACGGGCATACTCAATACCCTCAGAAAGTCAATCTTTGGGCAGGGATAATAAACGACAGGATTATTGGCCCGTAGTTTTTCGAAGGAAATCTCACAGGGGAGCTTTACTTGGAATTTTTGTGAAATGAACTCATACCTAGCCTTGCCGATATTTTTCCAAACGCCAACAATCCTAACTCACCGAATGAAAGTATTTGGTTGCAACAAGATGGTGCACCCCCGCACTATGCACGTGATGTTCGCGAGTTTTTGAATAACTGTTTTCCTAGGAGGTGGATTGGTAGACGCGGACCGATAGAGTGGCCCCCAAGATCTCCAGATCTTACGCCCCTGGATTTTCTCTTGTGGAGTTATTTGGAATCGAGGCCGCAAAATCTACAAGAGTTGAAAAATCGAATAAGGATCGAAATTAACAGAACTTACTCCGGGAGTTATTCGCAATGTGCAAGAGGAATGTGTCCGTAGATTTGCTTATTGTCAAGAGACCGGTGGATGGCATTCCAAAAATCTTATTCAATTGTTCTATTTTGTTGGATATAAAGTTATTCTCTTATTGAAATGAAATATTAATTTTCGTTCGCCCTGTACAAAAAAAAATCTAATTAATTATTATCATTGAAAGCAGTATTGAAAGTCCTTTCAGATGAGGTATCACAAGACATCTATTCCAATTCAAAAAATTTACCGATTACGTCACCATGTCAAAACCAGTGACAAAACTTTTTAGAATATACATAAAAAAATCGGCATTTTAAAATAAAAATCGACCTTTTTCAGGATTTTTGTCAAAAGTACATGGCTTGCGAAATATCGAATTCGTTCCATAATTTTGACGCGCAATGTATGTCATGTACAATTCGATGTTAGATGTGTGAAGTGTAAATTCAGGAACAATAAATCAGTACCTAAACTTATATTGTGTATTCGTTCCAGAATATTACATAGTGGCGACGAGGGCGTTTTTACAGTGGAATAAAGTTCAAATTTATTTTATTCTAGAAGAACCCACGTGTCAAACTAAAGTTATTCACGTGTTTCAGTGAAGAGTGTATAAAATGGCTGTTTCCAGCATCGGTCATTTACGCGAATTTGACTCGGCAATTTCAGACTGGTTGATATTACAAAGCGAATACAATTACGGAAGAGGACCGTAAGAAAGCAATCATGTTGAACACATTCAACGAGGATGCATACAAGTTGGTGCATAATTTATGTTCACCTGTGGAACCAGAGACAAAAAAGTATCATGATTTGATTAACCTTCTGTCAGATTACTTCAAAATAAGTTTGCCAGTTTTTGCCGCGCGTTAAAAATTTTACACTGCGCGTAAATCATCTAGTGAATCGACCAGAGAGTGGAGTGCGTGAATACTGGAGTTAGCAGCTATGTGTGACTTTGGTCTGGACCATCTTCAGATGGTGTTACGAAATCAGTTATTAATTGGATATGACAGGGGTGCAGTTCAAGACCGCCTTTTCGAGGAGAAAGTTACCGTGACACTGGAGACAGTGGTAAATATTGCAACCACCAAGTCAGCCGCCCATCCATCTGTCCAAAGCGAGTCAGCCGTTTTCGTAAAACACGAGCTAGAAATTCATTATGGAAGACATAATGTTCTACCAACAAATCGAGCCGGTAGGAGTGATCACGACAATGGTAAGGCGCATGATTATTCTATTTCCAATCAACAAACGTTTCCAAAATGTGAGGTTTACGGTAGGAAGAATAATGAAAAAGCGAGGTGTTCATTTCGAGACTGTTTTTGCCGTTAATGCAAAAAAGCTCATTTAGCACCTGTGTGCTCAAGTAAAAACAATGACAATAAACAAAACTCACAGCATTTTCTGGATTATTCCTTATTTAATTTCGATAGTCAAATAAATGCAATTAACATTGACGTAATTATTGAAAACAAACCTTTTGTTTTTACCTTAGATACAGGATCTAGCTTTAGTGTTGTTTCATAATTTTTTTTTAAGCAATATTTCAGTGACAAACCTTTGATATTTACGACTAAAATTTTCAAACTGTACAATGGGGATGAAATTTCTCCTATAGGTTATATTGAATGTCACATAATTTATCAAAATAAAAAATCTAGTTTGGATATTTATGTTATTAGGAATGCAACAGGTCCGCCATTACTGGGACAAGATTTTTTCATGTCGTTTTGACCTAAGTATTTCAAATTTAATTTCATAGATTTTCCGAAAGACCTCCAATTTTTGAGAGAAAATTAAAAAGATGTATTTCAGCCAGGAATTCGCACATTTACAAAGGCGTAATAAAAATCAACTTGAAATCTGATTCGGTACCACCAAAATTTTTTAGGGCTCGTCCGCTACCATACGCAATAAAAGGAAAGGTGGAAGCGGAGCTGGAGAGGTTACAGGCTTTGGATGTTATAGAACCAGTTGATTATAGCGATTGGGCAACACCCCTCGTCCCTGTTTTGAAACCAGGAGGTAGTGTTAGGATATGCGGGGATATACCAAAGTAACACTCAACTCCCATATAGAAATTGATAAATATCCCTTACCAAAAATAGAGGACCTGCTGGTAAAGTTACAAGGAGGTGAACATTTCACAAAATTAGACCTATCCTCGGCCTATCAACAAATTTTGTTGGATGAAGAATCAAAAAAATTAGTCACGATTTTCACCCATAGGGGATTGTTTAAGTATACTAGGGCTCCTTATGGCATAGCAAGCCGGCCATCCAAATTTCAAAAAATAATGGATACCTTGTTACAGGGTATTGAAGGAACCACAGTTTTTTCGGACGACATATTAGTTACAGGGGGTAATCGTGAACAACATATTGAGAGATTGAATTAGGTTTTTACTCGGTTGAAAGATGCCGGATTACGGATACTTTAGAAAAATGTGAATTTTCCAAATCTAAAATTTTATATTTAGGATTCGTTATCAGTAAAAAGGGGGGGGGTGCATACATCGGAAGATGAAATTTTGGCTATTAAAAATGCGCCAGTACCGCAGAATGTAACGCAATTAAAATCAAATTTGGGATTAATAAATTCTATGGAAAATTTATACCTAATATGGCCATGACCGTAAATCTGTTATATAAATTACTCGAAGCCACTGTGAGATGGCATTGGTCGGATGAGTGTGACAGATCATTTAATAAGGTGAAAGGAATTTTAATATCGGCGGACGTCTTAGTCCATTTCAACCCGGGATTGCCCATACGTTTGTGTGCGGATGCTTCTCAGTATGGTATCAGTTCAGTTCTCAGTCACTTGATGCTAGACGGGTCGGAAAAACCCATTGGTTTCGTGCACGTTTGACAGATGGTTGACATTGGAGGTAAAACAACATTACTTTTCCGATTTGTTTATGTTGGAGAATTGAACATTTTTACCTATTTCAAAAAGAATTCAGTAGTTGGATTACATGTGTTATTGTTTAATTCGTAGATGTTAATGCCTTCATATTGTTCTGTAGTGAAATGCAATAAAAATGCATCAAAAGACGGCCGAATACGATTTTCCAAGTAAATTGTACATGTTTGTATTTTTGACCCTGTTATCAGAATTCCATCTGCTGTTGTAATAAATAGAAAACATTGTGAAATCTCCCATAGAAGGCAAGCAGCCTGGATACATGCCATCAAACGAAAAGACTGGTCTGATAAGTTAACGAAATATGGTAGAGTTTGTTCCAGACATTTTCACTCTGGTGAAGGAAATATGTTGAATCTATTCAATTCATTTATAATATATTTCAGAGAGTCATGAAGAGATAGCCACGATAAAAATAATATTTAATTCGGCACATTTTAATAAACATGACTTCCTAATATTGTAGGGGAGCCAGCTTCCTTGAGGGAAGAAACCCATCCCGATTGGGTACCATCCATCAATATGGGATATGAAATCAATCATGGCAATAGCCATGTATGTGATAGATATAAAGATTACAGGTATTTCATATGGATACATTGGATATGGTGGTCTGCTGAGGATTTGCTAACCCAAGGATGGAATGTTTCTTTGCATTTTTTTAAGGATGGATTATTGAATGAAGTTCCTTCACGCGGCTTGTGGTAGGTGTTGACTGGAAGAAATCGTCACGTAAGAAAAAAGCGTTATGCCCCCTAATCAGGGTATGTTGTACCAATTTATTCAATAAGCTGGGTGCTGAATGAAGTCCAAAGAAGGAATTTATTTGATGAATTATATTTTCACATTCTAACTTGAAATTAATTGTAGAATATTTGGCTTGCCTTTTTTATGAAATAAATAATTCAATCATTATAAGTGTTTTATTTTCAATAATCATGCATATAATCAACATGATTTTCATCACAAGAACTAATATATATATATATATATATATATATATATATATATATATATACATACACAGCCATCGCACACAACACGCCATCGATATTCAATAATTATATTATACAACAATAAAGAAATCATATTTCCTAAGTACAATGATCACCAAGATCATTTGGTAAACTATAAAATGAAAAAACATTAAACCAAAAAGGAAAAAAAATACTGAAGATGCCCCCGGCGAGGGTGAAACATCTATAACACTAAGTTAAGTTTGATTTCAAAAAAAGAATCCCAAGAACTTCCTACCAAAAATATATATGTATATAGATAGGATTGTCGGAAGAGGACAAATAACAAACTTTCTAATTATTGGCCAGCGTTTCATTTATTTACCTATAAACTTCATCAGGGACTAAAAGGACAACTAGTTGTAAGGATGTAAGAGAAAGGAATTTTAAAACAGTTGAAACAAGGGCAAGTTAGTTAGTCATCAGTATAAAAAATATGGAAATTTTTATTTCCCCATAAAGTTGTTTAAAACAGAAATTTAACATACTTTTTAAACAATGATACCTCAACTAGAATCTCATGTGAAAAACAATACTAACATATATTTGAATGTGAACGTATATATAAAAACACATAGTTTCCAAAAATGGTTTCACGTGATAAGAAAGGACACATTCGTAACAGGGTCTTACGATGAGGAAACAACACTACATGTCGTAAAAACAATTGTCAACTGGGTGTGATGAGACTCTGCAGGGCTCAGCTGGCTTATTAGTTGGTGGCATCCAAAATGCTCTTCTACCTATCGATATAACTTCCTCCTGTTTTAGCATTGTAAGTTATCAGTATTTTTATAGGTATGATGGTTCACCTTTCCAATGACTAAGATATGAGAATTTATCTGCAACATATATTCTTTTCCCCCATCCACAAGTTGCTAGATTGTAGGCTTCTAAACTTTTATATGCTTTCATTTCAGTCATTGTGAAAGCACTCTTTGTTTCCACTAAATAATTTACTATATCAGGATACATTATTTTGGGAAAAAGTGGAATATCTGTTGATAATTCTTCAATTTTCAGAAGATAGTTATCAATGCCCAATACTAAAATTTTCTCTATATACCGTTTTCGGTGAACATCATCTAAACTTGAATAATATTTTGTCAGGTCCATTGTCACAATATTTCACTCGAAACACAATAAAAATGTCGAATAAACGTTCTTTACCAAAGTAAACAAAGCCAAAATGTGAGGTTGTTTTACCTCCAATGTCAACCATCTGTCAAATCTGCACGAAACCAATTGCTTATGCGAGCCGAACTTCATCAAGTTCGGAACAAAAAATGGGTCAGATCGAGAAAGAAGCCCATTCATTAGTTTTTGGGGTAACAAAATTCTTCCAATACCTTTATGGATTCAAATTTACTTTGATCTCTGATCACAAACCGTTGACATACATATTTAATCCCGAAAAGGGAATTCCCCCTGTTCTCAGCAAATAGGCTACGTAGATGGGCGTTAATTTGATCAAATTTTGATTATAATATTGAATATGTACAATCACAGAAAAATTCATTATCACGACTGCCACTTGAAATGGAAGAAGGTTTTGAGAATAATTTCCCAGACATAGATTCTGTAAACTATTTCACTGAGAATTATGATTTTCCGTTGAAATTTTCATTGATTTGCGAGGAAACTTTGAAAGATACCTCTTTAAGTGAAATAAAAACATTTGTATTCATTGGTTGGCCTAGAATAGTTGAGAATGAATTCAAACCATTTTTCAGAGTGCGAAACGAATTGAGTTCAGAATCGGATTGTATTTTATGTAAAAATTGGATAATAATTCCGAAATTATTACAAATACCCTTGCTACAACAGCTACATTCGACCCATATGGGGGTAGTGAAAGTGAAGAGTTTAGCCCGATCATACTTCTGGTGGCCCGGATTAGATAGACAAAGCGAAGAAATTTGCAAAGTTTGTGAAAATTGCCTCACCAATAAAAAGTCGCCTAACAAGGCAGTTTTGAATCCGTTGCCGTATCCAACTGAAATTTGGTCGGGATTGCATTTACATTTTCTCGGTCCATTTTTTAACAAACAGTTTTTGATTGTTCTAGACGCTTACTCAAAGTGGGTCGAAGTTTTCGTTATGGATACAATTACATCAAAAAGAACCATAGATGTGTTGGGAACGCTGTTTGCCAAATTTGGGCTTCCCCATACTTCGTAACGGATAATGCTAGTACATTAACCTCACAAAAATTTCAGTTATTTTTATCTCAGAATGCGGTAGGTCACGTCACCTCCCCTTCGTTTTATCCATCTCCAAATGGTGCGGCGGAAAACGTTGTAAAAACCGTGAAAAATGCCCTCAAAAATGCACTGGGAAAAAATAGAATCATCAAATTGAATGAAGTATTGAATAACTTTCTATTTGATTATCGTAATACAATTCATTGTACTACGGGAGTTTGCCATTCTCAACTAATGTTTGGAAGGAAATTGAGAACACGTTTTGACTTCATGATGCCAGAAAAACAAATACAGGTAACTAATTCAGACATTGAAAATCGAGTTTCAGTACAACAGGAGAAACAGATAAAATATTACAAAGGTAGCAGATTATTAGAATTTAGTGTAGGTGAACAAGTGACTGTCAAAGACTACCGTAATTTACCAAAAATTGTTTGGGTTAAAGGAACAATTTTGAAAAAAATTGGTCGTTCTACATATTTGGTAACAATGCCGGAAGTGAATGGTATTATATGGAAAAGACATTTAAATCAATTGAAAAAATACCAGCATTCCGAAACACTTTTGGAAGAAAACGAAACGGGCATTACAGATAATAATTCTCATGAGAATTGTATCAGTCAGGAGAAGAATATTTTTGTAGATGAATCGAATAGTACTTCAGGAACTGAAAAAGCCCTATCATATCAGATAGGGAAAAAGTAAGAGAACGACCAAAAAGAGTAAAACAGACAATTGATAGATTAATCTACACAGAAATGTAAAATGTAATTAATAGGTTAATCTACAACGAAATTCAAAAAAGTATTTTGATTATTATGAATTTTTTTAGGGGAAAGATATGTGATATATACTACTTCTTAATTAGCGCATGCGCTAATCAAGAGTAAATGGAACACAGTTGTCGCGGGGCGACACCAGGCAATATATTTATGTCATGTACGATTTGATGTTAGATGTGTGAAGTGTAAATTCAGGAACAATAAATCAGTACCTAAACTTATATTGTGCATTAGTTCCAGAACATTACTCCTAGTCTGTAGGTACTCTACTCTCACTGCAATTTTTAGGAGCATCTCATTCATTTCATTTTTTTATCTATGCAGTCATTCGTGACGCAATTTTTTCCGAGATGCCTATCAGATGCGACCTATTTTTTAACCGACAAACCAAAAAGGGGGGTTTTCCCTTTTTTTTAATTTTTTTTATGATCACGCTTAACTTTTTACTGAGGCGTCCGATCCGATAATTCTTCCTTCAGTGGATAGGGTGTACTTCGAATTTGGTCCCATTTGAATTTAAAAGATGAAATCCACCCCTAAGGGTAGCGGAATGAAGGATATTGATCACTTACCCTCTGAACTCTGAACCGATTCTATCAGGCATAACTTTGTACTGGGTTCATCGATTTGGATGATTCTTTTTTTAATAGATAGGGTATACCTCATATTTGGATTCAGAAAGGAATAAGCTACCCTTACGGGTAAAAAATAGGGGATAATTGATTTTTCACTAGTAAACATTGGCATACACATACGTAGTTGACAATTATTCTTGTTTCACATCCGTCAAAATCGGTATATTTTATGAGAGGATGGAATGATGTACAAAGTAATGAAATAAACTAACCAGAACAACGAAAATAATTTATATTACAACAAATAGTAAAAGTAGATAATCATATTATTTAACTGGTAATAGTTGAAGTAAGGTGGGTAAGTAAGTATTTTGGAAGTAATCAAAAAACAAGTAGGTAGTAATTGGTAGATTTCTGCCACAAAAAATTGAAAAATAAAAACTTTTTAACAAAAAATCAAACCGACGAAATACGGAACTGAAAAGTAAAAAATAAAAACTTTTTAACAAAAAATTAAACTGACAAAATCAACTGAAAGCAAAAATAAAATAAACCTTCTTAGTCTAATTGCTAATTGATCTCCTAAACTATTGTAAGTAACTGATTTTGAGTCGGCGCCAAACAAACTAGCAATTGAATTAGGTGAAGCGTAAAATGATGGCAGCGAGATGCACGGCTGCGTTTTGATGACTTCTTTCATAGATAATGATCTTCGATAATTGTTTGTTGGCGCCGACTCAGAATCAGTACTACATAGTTAGAGCTCAATATCATTAGATAAAAGGTTTATTTATTACTTTCATTGATTTTCGGTTTAATTTTTTGTTAAAAAGTATTTATTATATGGAGAATTTAGAATTAAGTTACCTCAACAACATGTTTATTTTTGTACAAGAAAATATTTCACAGCGAAAAAGAAATAAAATTAAGGGAAGATGAATTTAGACATATACTCACCGGTATTGATACCCAGAGATTAAAATAATTGTATTTTCGATAATAAAAATAATAGTCGCTTTTATTGATAGAAAATGTGGATAAAAAAAAGACAATTGATCAATACATGACTATCAAAAGCCAGAGTTAGCTCTAGTTCGAGCTCAGTAAAGAGTCAAACAAGTGCTTTCTTTCACTCAACCTGCGGGTAGGTACTTAGAAAGGAAATGACTAAAACTACGCAACTACTCAAAATATAATAGGTGTTAGTACAATACACTTCGATTTGATAAACCTATCAGAAATGATAAAAAATATATGGAGGTTATAAAAGAATAACCAGGAATCATGTAAAGCCGAGTAATATAAAAGGAGAATGACGATCGGAACTGGGCAGTGGATTGCAGAGGCGGAGTGAGTCGAGATTTGTGTCGAATATTAATGTGATAAACGTCTGCGAGAAAGGTAATTTTGTCATACAGGTACGAGGGGTTTAAGCGATGTTATGATATTATGAAATAAGGTGCATGAATGGGGTGTCCTTTTATTTTCGGTGTTCAGCCATCCCAGATCTTGGAGGGGGGAAGGGATATGATCTCGTCTGCCGAGTCCGCAGATAAGGCGTACACAGGAAAGCTGGATCAGTTGTATTCGCTGGGTGTCTCTTTTGGTGATTGCGGGACCATATACAGTATCAGAAAGTATTTATCTTGGGTATGGTGGTTTCATGAGAGCGTAGGAAGAGTTTGCTATATGTTGAGAGAGCATTACCATTTCTCCTCGACTCGCTTGAGGAAGGGATATCGACGTCACGACACAGAGATAGGAGAGTCAGAGCGGTTATCTCAGGACGTCAGTATCATATCAGCAGCAGTCGGGAGTATGTGTGCGCTGCAATGAAGAATAATTTTTTACGATTATTTCACATCAGATAATTTGAACAAATTAAACTGAATCATTGATTCAATTTAACCTGTCGGACGACAGGTAGATCAAAATATCTTTGGTGCCGTGGTGGCCGCGAAAACAAAAGAAAATCCTTAACATAAACAAAAGCAAACGATATATCTGTAAGAATAAAAACAAAAAACTACTAACAGAAAAATAATTATTTCTTGAATGGAAAGGAACAAAATATTTTCAAGAAAAGACAAACCAAATTAAATATTTTGTGTACGGAATTATTTTATAAAATGTTTGAACAAACCACCATTTTGGGCCGAACAATAGCCGAATCTATTGTGCAATTCTGTTCTGGTAGCCGCAAGGGTAACTGGTGTTACCTGAGCACACAACTGAATAATTTTTGCCCTCAGTTCATCTAAATTGGTGGCACGTTCGAACTCATGCCGATATACCTCCGATTTTAGCATGCCCCAGAAATAAAAATCGAGAGGTGCTACATCTGGTGATCGAGGTGGCCAGTTGATTGTACCTCGCGTACGAATAAACCGATCGAGAAATAATTGATTCAAAAATGTAACCACCGTGCCTGCATTGTGGGCAGGACAACCATCCTGTTGAAACCACACGTCGTTGAAGTCAATCGGAAAAGCGCGAACTGCAGGAATAATTTGATTTTGCAAAAGTTGCAGATATTTTGGTGCATTCAAATTCCCTTCAATGAAAAATGGGCCTATGACGTGATCGCCTAGAAGTCCCGTCCACACATTTAATTTTCTTGGGTACGGTGTCCGCACAGCCATACTCAAATATTCATTTTCACGAGACCAATAACGTACAACGGATGGGTTGTGTTTTCGAAGAATTGAGAAGGACGATTCATCGGTAAATAACACCTTTTTTAGAAAGTCATCATTTACATGAAATGCCCTATTGCATTTTTCGACCATCGTTTCACAAAACTCCATACGTCTCCAGGCAAAAGTTCTTGTGTGGTCTTGACTTTGAAACAATGATAACCGTTTCTCTCCAAAATATTCCTTACAGTTCTTTCATTCAAATTCACTTCGTCGGTGATCTGTCTACTCGAAGAAGGTGTCGTTTCTGCCAATGCACACACTTATGTTTCTCTTATTTCCCGTCCCTCGGGTATTTGTCTAGGATGCGGTGGTGGATTTGTGGGACATCATTTTCTGCAATGTGCTGCCACACACCCAAAATTCTGAAATTCATTAATAATCAAAAGGACAGTCGCTTCCGTAGGTACAGGTCTATCTGCGCAAGCCACAATGAATAGATTCCTAGTATCTTGTACAGAATTACCCACAAAGTACCACTTAACGATCTGTACTTTCTCTGCGGTTGTGTAAATAGGCGGCATGTCTCAAAAGGTAATAAATTGTCACGGTCTTTTGTTTTCGCAACTAAGGTTCGGCAAGAAATGAGTCGATTCGCTGTGCGCTGTGAAGCATTGCCACGTGGTCAGTTAATGTGTCGGGTGGGGTAACAGGATCTGCGTCATTCAAGTGTGGGAGAACTAATGATTCGCAGAGAGTTTTTTTCCTCTTCAATCTAGCATTTTTTTAGCATATATCAATTTGACGTTACAGAAAGTTCGTCGAATTAGTAGATTGACATGACCATTGAAATTGGAGAAGGAATCAAGTATAACTCCCAGGTTTTTCGAGTGTCAGAGAAAGAAATGATATTTTCCCCAATTGTCATGCTCATTTAGATTTTGCAATGAACACGAGTGGCCTTTTTGCTGAAAAAAAAAACTATATATATATATATATGGTTATCAAATGTTATATAGCGAAGGTAAATACAATAAAAACAATGGCGTTGTTGTGTTTATCAAAAAACAAATATATATATATATATATATATATATATATATATATATATATATATATATAAATATATATAGATGAATGCAAAGCAATACAGATTGAATCAACCCTTTGGAAAAAACCTCCCTGATAACCACATTGTACAGGTCTCCGTCTACAAAAGCAGAAGAATTTGTCATACATCTTGAGAATTACCTAGAACAGACAACAAAAACTCAATTCAGATCATCATGTTATCATAGGTGATATAAATTTAGATATACAAAATGAAACTAAAGTAGTGTCAATTTATCTTAATAATATGAGTGAGCATAATTTCATATCAATGAACATACGCGGATACAAGGCGAATCAAGAACATGCATTGCTCATATATTCCTAAAATCTCGGAAATATAAACATGATACATGCATTTCTGTTATGAAACAGGTATAACAGATCACAAATGCACCATACTAGAAATCCCGTCTGAACAAAAAATACGATCAAATGAAAATAGTAGAACAAAAAGTTATGTGAGTTACGAAACCCTCAGACGAAGCATCAGAGAATATAACCGGTCATTATACTAAAGCCTACAGAATACCGATGAACAGGCGAATTACTTGACGGAAACAATCAGTAGGATGATGAAATATAATACTAAGACGGTGAAATTACGAAAAAATGACCACAAAAGGAAGAAATGGATCACGAAAGGACCATATACCATAAAAATTCATTATATCACGAATTCAGAGAAGATCCTCAAAATATGTTGCAAAAGAAAAACTATCTCGATAACAGAGAATATACAAATGGACTGACAAAAATTGCTAAGCAGAAATATTACCAAAATGAAATTAAAAATAGTAAAAATAGCTCAAAACAATCATGGAAAATCGTGAACGGAATTAATGCTCCTGATATCTCAATAAAAGAAATAATATGCGAGGACGGAACAAAAACAAACGATGATGAAATGAAGGCGAATCTATACAATACATTCTTTGCGAATATAGGGGGAAATTATGTAAAGAAAATAATCAAACGTCCTACGGAAGTTCTTAAGCAAAGTACTAACATGTCTACATTTTTTCTCAGCCCACAAATGAAAAATACATTTTCGGAATAATTCATTCCCTTAAACATGGCAAATCCCCCGGATTTGACGGCATCAGAGCTGAACATCTCAAGGAAATATCAGAAGAAATAACACCCCCACTAACATTTCTGATAAATAACATATTTCACAAATGCCAATGTTCGAACGCGTTTAAGAAATCCTTAGTCACGCCTATTCTGAAGAAAGGAGATCCTGGAATGGTTGATAATTACAGACCAATGTCGCTGCTAACAAGCTTCAATAAAATATTCGAGAAAATACTCAAATCTAGACTGATGAAATTAATTGACAAGTACAACTTGATATCTACCAAGCAACATGGATTCAGGCAAGGTTTATCAACAAGCGATATATATAAACATATAGATAATAGACGGCCAGCAATATGTGTATTCCTATACGAGGTAATTTCCGAAAACTATTGAAAAGCTACTTGAATGGCGGAAAGCAGGCTGTAAATATCAATAATATTCTTAGCTCAGAAATAGAAATCAGTTATGGTAAACCACAAGGCACAGTTATTGGCCCTCTATTATTTTCCATATATATAAACAGTCTACTCACCCTGACATGCGAAGGTTCCATCATTAGCTTCGCTGATGACACGGCCATACTCTTTACAGCCGAAGACTGAGGAAGCCTAAAAACAAAAGGGGAAGATCGAATTAACATCCTAAAGGACTGGTTTGATCACAAATCGCTAACAATCAACTTCGAAAAAACGCACTTCTTGCCATTCGCAAGCTATGAAAAGCGGTTGCCGAATTGTGATGAATTGTTAATTAACAATCACGGAAAAATTATGAAAATTACTAGAGCAAGCCATATCAAGTATTTAGGTGTCACTATAGATCCCCATTTCAGATGGAATATACATGTTAGCCATGTTTCGGAAACACTCAGATATGTTATATGAATTAAAATATTTAAGGTCTATTCTAGACAAAACTCTACTCTAGACACAACCTCGAAACGATATATCATGCTTTATTACAATCTCGACTTCAATATGCCATCCTCAGTTGGGGTGGCTCACTTGATACCCACCTAAGAAAAAATGGAAGTATTGCAGAAAAAAATACTCAGAATAATGTACGACAAAAAAAAAATGAATATCCATCGAACTGTATTTTCAGAGAATCATAAGTACTAGATATACGACAATTATACATGTACAACATTATATTATTCATCTACAGAAATAAAAATATTCTTCAAAATTTCGAACATGGTTATAACACCAAGAATGAATCTGAAGAAAACGTACACGTCAGCATAACAAATAAAAACATTGGACAACATACATATAATTATCTCAGCAGTGAAGTATTCAACTAATTACCTGAAATGTACAAGACAAATATACGCACAATATACAAGATAAATCTTATGAATTTTTTTTTCAAAAGTATATGCTTGACCTGAATAGGGATATTGTACATAATAAAATTACAAATAATAACTCATAACCGAAGCATAATACTATATTGTTTTTATTTTTTATCATTTTAATTTCATTTCTATTGTTCACTGGAATTTTTTACAGTAAGTTCTTACTTCATACTTATTTTTATACTTCACTCTATAGATTTGGGATTAGATTAGATTAGTTGAGTTTTATATCCTTGTCACTCACAACTATTCTATAACCTATTCACATGCACACGTACAGTTGAACAAGGGCCAGATAATATACACATGTTGCTTTAAGGAATTTGTCTAAACACGTTGCGTTTGCAGCAACAAAAGAGTACCCACGCACAACTTCGGTTTCAGTGGGATTCTCCATGTTTGTTTGTGATGTCTTATTTAACTATTTTGTCGCCTTGTATAATGATATTTCACAGAATAAACATATATTATTATTATTATTATATATATATATATATATGTATTATATGTATATATGTATATATATATATATATATATATATATATATATATATATATATATTTTATATATATATATAATTTATATATCTGGTATCATCCGCATAGAAGTGAGTACTACAGAATTGTATGTATTAATTAAATTCGTGGTTATAGAGTATGAATAGCACAGGTCCCAGTATCGAACCTCGAGGTACTCCATTTTCCACGGCTGGAAACTAGAAGAAGGCAAGATCTAATAAAACCGCTTGCATGCGATTGTTCAAGTAAGCACCGAGCAAGCAAGTCGCAGCAGCGGAAAAGCCAATATAATGGTGTATAGCCAATGATAGCTGATGCTTGATCCGATCGAATGCCTTGTTGAAGTCGAGCATAACCAAAGCGGTTAGCTGGTTTCGAGCCGTCGCGTCGAAAATATCATCTGTGACTTTGATTAACGCAGAGACAGAGCTGTGTTGAGGTCGGAAACCCGACTGATGCTGGATTGTAGGTGGCACAGCATTTTGGAGAGACTTATTTTTTCGAAGGCTTCAGATGAGGAACACAGAATGCTTAAAGAACGAAGTGAGTGAAGTCCTCAGGATTGGAATGTTTGGGTGGGGGAATTACGAAAAAAAAAAATCCAGATGGAAGAAAAGACATTGTTATCGATACAGAAGTTGGAGACGTGACAGAGAAAATATTTATTAATTTTGTCGACCCCATATGCTCCAGATTCAATGGATAGAAGGACTTTGTGAATATCAGACCCAGTGATTAGAGAAAAATTGAAAGTGTTTATACTTGGTCGGATGTTAGGTGTGTGGAAATTCAAGATATCAGCATCTGGAGAGTGGTCACTCATAGGGGAATTAACAATATGGCCATTGATGGCTTGACGGTTTCTCACGTGCTCAGGAATCGCACGGATTACATTTTCATAATGGATGTTCAAATTCTTTAGCTCCTTCCAGAAATTTTGATTGTTACCATTGTTATTAATTTTGAACTGGAGGTATGCCTTTTTCTCTCTAAGTATGACGTATTTAGTTTCATTTGTTAGATCTTTGTAGTAGATCCAATGTCTTACTTCTTTCGTATGATTATATTTTTCACTTAGGTAACCAGGAAGCTCTGGGTTGACCAACCCTGATAGGTTTTGAAGGAGCATGAAAATCGAACAACGCCGTTATGATGTCGTTGAATATGCTGACTTTGTCATTAATATTATCGGATCGAAAAATGGGTGAAAAGTAAATTAGTTCAAGATCTACCAAATACGAGTTCAGACTTAATGATTTGAAGTCACGAAATGTATACAGGAGAGGCTTGGCCTGTTCATTCGTGGATCCGATGCGATGCGAAGATATCATGCGATGGTCAGATAAGCCAGTATCTATAACAAGTGTACCGTTGGGATGGATTTTCTCAGATGAAATTATCAAATCAAGGATTTTTGCACTTGTTGGAGTCACTGGTTTGATTGGAGCTGACCCAAAAATGCCGCAAGTAGGGAGAAGAAGCACGGACAAGCCAATTACCAGTAACAAGTTCATGGTACGAGTTCTTCTAGAAATAAGAACTGATGAAGCTGCTTATATGGATGGATCTGAGTACGTTATTCGTATTGCAGTATCAAATCAGTACCTCATCGCACAATATAGCACTGTATTGTATGCAATGCAGGTTCATGTCTATCTGAAGAGAGAAAGTGTTCCATTACATTTCATGCTATTTGAATATTTGTTTGTGGTCTAGGGGTTCCATGGGGTGACCACCCTCTTTTTGGAAAAATATCGAAAATAAAAAGGTGCATTCATTTTCGTTTATTTCTTGTCCTTGAATGTCCTGAACATTATTCCACAAAAGGTTTCAACGATTACTTTTCTGCTTCACCAAAGTAGGTGAGACTAAGATAAGAATAAATATTTTTTTGTTATCCATCATTTCTCCATAAGAACTTGGTGAATCTATCATTATTATATTCGAACCAATATGGTCTAGAATTCCGATGTCATCACCTGATGAAAGAGATTTGGCGTTCTCACTTTAGTGATGAATTATGTCCAGTAAAAAATCCGACAAGGTCTTAACTCGTCTTTAATGGTTTTTGGAAGGACTCTTATATATGAAATATATCAACCAAGTCACAGTGGTTTGAATGTTTGAATTCGAAGAGTGCAGGACAGATGGCGAGAAATCAAAGACTACATTCGTACCTAGTGGTCTGTTTTGCGTACTTCCGTTAGAGAACCCAAAAAGGTGAAAATGTTGGTGCGGTAGTGTGAGAAATGCGGGCTGAGCATATCATGTAGATTATTGATCATGGAAAATATTTCATCTGTTTTTCTCCGAAGATTAAATTCAGGAAACATTTCATTTGATTTAATGATTCTATTATGAACCTGCTTGGGCATAATAAAATAACTACACTTTTTCAGGAACATGTTCTGAATTCCCCTGATCCAGATAGAAAAATCCTGCAGAAGAACCAAGAGGATTGGTTTTTCTTGACAACAGATAACTATCTGGGAGAGATACAGAGACTGGAAATTTGGTTTGACTCTGCAGGTCTCAAACCCTCATGGTAATTTTTTCGAAGCATACATTAATCATATGACTGACAATAATTTGTTCACAGGAGTACACAACGAAAAATTTGGTGGAGATTCGAATTTATGTTTGTTGAATTTATGTTTAGTTTAAGACTTCAAAATAACTCAATTCTCATTTATTGATAACAAAATTAACAGAAACTGATCCAGTGGATCTGTGATCCACTACAATATTTCTTCTCAGATCCACAAATTGTTAGTGCAAGGCATGGCCCGGCATCGTCAGAAATTATCAATATCTGATGTCAAGCAACGTCAACCGGTTGGGTGATCACCACGTTGAAACTCCTCACAATTGCAGTGATCTAGCATATCACAGGTCAATTGTGCTATATCAATGAGCATAAGATATGGCAAAATATGTGCCGTCTTCCGAAAGGGAGGCTGAGCTGGCGGTCCCGAATTCATCGGTGTTGAGCTCGTCAAAATATCCCTACCTCTATTCGAGAACACAATAGGATTCGTGAGAATCTTCGTTTGGAGACAGCGTGAACAACGATGTCAGTGATGAGCTCTGATATCAGGAATTTGCCGACGTTTGATGGAAAAAAAATTAATACCGCAAAGAACAACATGACGATTCACTTCGACCATTTGATGAATCGATCCAAATTTACTGTTCAAAATATAATACGGACTGTACTTCACTAATTATTTCGTTTGGAACATCTTGCCGAATATGACTAGAATGAATGATCTGAACTATACTGTACTGTACCGTAACTATCCGACATCCTTTCCACTTACCGAAACGGCAACTTACTCACTGTTGCTTGCACGCGATGCTTTGGATGAAGCTCATTATCACTCGAAAATTCCCGTTTTCCGAGCATTCTACAATTTCGTCGGCGGCGCACGATTACAGGCTGTGGCGCATTGTATTCAATGCCGTTACACTGACATCCTCTAATTTTGATCGCCATGATCGAAACTCATCAGTTCACCATGATAGGGCTTCAGTCTATCCAGATAAAGAACCTTGATCTTAGTCCTGGGTCTGCTTTGGAATCTGTAAACCACGCCGTTTGATTCTCTTCTCGATCTCGTACGGTCCTTTCCACAACAGTGTCAGTTTGGGAGATCCACATTTTTTTCTACGAGGGTAACATAGCAAAACTTCGTCATTTCCTCTAAATCCCCCTTAATCAGCTTCCAAAACATACCAAGTTTTCATCCTGTTAATTGCCAATATCATCCTTGTTCGAGCTGTTTCGTTGATCCTCAATTTGTTGTCCTGCATTGTACCGCACGTTTCCTTTTCTGGCTTGGTGATTCGAACACCAGACCATAGGGTAATATAATATAATGCTAGACGGGGAAAGCTTGGTTAAATCATCGATAACTGCTCTGTATGTCATCAGATGCTATATGTTCCAATTCACTTTGTGTTTCTCAACAACCTTGGGAAGCTGTACTTCCATAGTTGTGTTGAATCTTTCAAACGTGTTATCGGACTGGAGGTTAGGCGGAGTAGTTCTGGTCTTGCTGATAATCATCAGTTCACAAATTTTCTTGAATAACTACTATTCAAAATTCCTTCCTTTTTCCAAATGTTATTCAATCAGTACTACAAATCTTGTTGTCCACCAGTGATCCTGCTATTGAATATGCCTCTTGCCTCGAATGTAATACACTTCTACCCATTTGCTGAAATGAACGATGGCAACAAGGATATATTGCCTTCACCTAAATGGTCCACTTACGACAATAGAAATTGGTTCATACCATGGAACTTTGGTAATTATTCTGGTCCTTATGAACTTGGATGGGCTGTTTCAACTAGCCAGCGTGCTCACTGACGTATTAACTGATCCAATTCTTTTGGTATTTGACTGAAAATTCACCAGATGATCTGGTCCTCGTTGGAGAGTAGGAACGTAGAGGTGTCCACCGAGGTGATGATAAAGTGGTGGTAACCCTACCCTGCGATGTCCTTGGAAATATCAACTCTTTCATATCTATATCTGAAACAGTTTTCTCTCAATTGTTTGCGTTGTTATTCTTTGATTCCAGTTTATTCAATGTTATGCTGAGCATCTGTTTCACACGTCCCTTTGTGTCTCATTTCGAAGTGATTGATCGACAGTGCTCCCACTTTCTACCTTGATCTGTTGGAAGCCGCTCTCACTTCCGGAGAACTTCAATGCATTTCCTTGAGTTTCCTGATCTTGGGGTTTTCCGTATTCCAATCTCACAATCTGTGAATGAATACCTGCACTTCAAAATCCTCCGGGGTCTCTGGGTAGGCATGCTGGATCAGCCTCTGCACGCCCACTTTAAGTTCCTGTACTCTTCCTCTGGATGCTGCACTCGTGGTTTCTATTTAACAGCTTTCCTCGATGTTGATCACTGTTTCTCAATTCTGAAGCAGCAATCAGGTCTCCATACTTGCGCTGCTGGTCTTCCGGAATGATCTGTAGCATTCCTTACGCTAGTCCTTTCAAAGCCAATCATCTGATTTCTTTTGAATTTCATTCATACGTTTTTTATAATATGCATTTGAAATGTCAAGTATAACAGAAAACAAAACCATTATGTAGAATTTTATATGAAGCCAAATAGTTGTCGATCGTGTATACTTGTGTTTTCTCCCTCCCTACCTACCATTGTGTTGTCTCAATAATCAATCAACTCCAGATGAAACACTCCACAGAATTCGAATGCGATAATTCATTTTTAATGTGAAGAGCAGGTAAGTAGTGTTATCATTTATATATCAGAAGGTCTTAAATATCGACAAAATTATCCACCTTTATATTAGTCATATCTGGGTAACTGCTTGATTATCAGTCTACTAAATCCAATAAATGTTACCCGTTATGATTATGGTTTCGAAAAAATTGAATGGGGTTCTATTTGGGACGAAAATTGATTTATTGTATGAATTCAAAATGTGTACCTGAGTGAGCTTTGTAACGTATTTGAAAATGAAAAATTATTTAAGTCATGAATCTTCCTCTATTGACCGTATTTCGTGTTAATTATCGCAATTGTAATTCCGTAGAACAATCATGGTCGAAAGTAAAATTGAAATACATTTTCAACGATGTGCAAATCGGCCTTCCGAAATTCTCAAGTTGATGTGCCCCCAGCGCCCTCTGTGAAGTAACTCTCAGAAAGTGGGATCGGTAATACTCTTCAAAATATTTTATTCCCCACTGTATCACATCAAACCGTTCAAAGGATATCGAAGTAAGGGTACCATTCAGATCCGCACTTATTCTTGACATTTCAAATGCATATTTTAAAAAAGTTTATCAACGAAATTGAAAAAAAAAATGCAATGGTTGGAAAGAGAATTGACCATATTCTCAACGATATGCCATTTGACCCCCTCGCTATTTGGAATGTTTAAGTTGATGGGCTCCTCCGTGCCATTAACAAAAAATAGTATAGGTTATACCATTCAAAACGGTTTTTGTCTCATTGTTCCACGTCGAACCATCCAAAAGTTAACAGGGGGGAAATGAAAAGCCGCACTCTATACAGTGCGTCCATAAAATAAAGCATAAATTCCTTGTAAGCAGAATAAACAATATAATTAATGATTCCCGAAACATGTCACATTTTTATTTTGATTTCCTGTATTTTCAAATGAATTTGATATACTGGGTGACCTACCTTTGAGTAATGACGGTTTCTTTAAATATTCTTTCAATTTCCAGAGTTACCTTGCTGGGCTGAGTTCAATAATGTTTCATAATGTACAGGGTGGGCTACAATACCAAAATTTATTTACAAAATGATAAATAAAGAATGAACGTTATACAAAAATTGAATGAAATTACGTATTGTTATACAACTACTGTAATAAACTGATGAAAAACACGCCGTAAACGTTGTATCTACCCTCTTTAATCAGTCATCTTAGCCTCTAGACTATACCGTATATTTTCATTGTTTGAAGATATTATTTGGCAATTGTTTTTTCATTTGACGTTGAGAACTTTCATGACCATGAAAGTTCAATTCTGTATTGTTTTTTCAAAACGAAACTATTTCACAATCTACCGTAACCAGAATAGAGCAAAAATACAGATAGTAAGGACATGTGAGGGATGCACAACAGCAAGATAGACCTAAAAATAATGAAAATATTCAACGAAACGTGATTTTGTCGGCAGTTGAAAATTCACTCGGTACAGTGCGAGGACTTTCTGGGGATTTGAATGTTGGGAAGTCTTCATAATCGAACATTTTTTTTAAGTTTAAATACCATCCTTATAGAGTGCGTTTTGTCAAGATATTGGCTGAAGAAAACTTTTGACAGAAGGAATTAATTCTACGAGTATATGATGGACAAACATTTTTATTTTCAGACCGGGCAAAATTCCATTCGAACTGGCATGTTAATCGACAAAACATTTGTTATTGGGCTGATGAAAATCCACACTGGATGCAACGGCCACAAAAAGTCAATATGAGGGCTGGTATTGTGAGAAAAACAATTATTGGTCCATATTTTTTTGATGGAAATCTGACAGTAGCACTGTAACTGGATTTCTTACAAAATACATTGATTCCGGATATGAACCAGTTTTTTCCTGATATTGAAATACCCAATAATTTTCATGACAGAATCTGGTTTCGACCCTGACAATTATCCTCCATCCCTTTATTACCTTTGTTTTATCTTCAACCCTCCTATGTGCCTCAATTTTTCATCCCTGCCAATGACCTTTATTTACAACAAATTGCTCCGGAAATCATCTCTCTGTTCCTCGTTCACCTCTCCACTGTGAAGTATTTTCGATCAGCTATCAACTGTGCGAAAACTATTGTAGAAACAAACAAAACATTGGAACAAATTTGTAGACAATTTTCCGCTCTTCTTCAAATTCAACTATTTTTCACTTAGGATCAATCGTTTTTGGGTTCTTCGCAGAAAAAACATGCGTTTCAACTATGACTCAAAAACTCGCGTAGATATTGATTAAACAGAAAAAATCAGTCTAACATAATGAAAGAACATTCGATTATATAAAAAAAAAGATCTCCTCTATTTTTCGCGTGCGACAAAACGTTTAGGAGATATATGACGCATTTTCCGAAATGGCCGCTCAAGCCGCGCTAACTCAAGTTATGCTCAAGACCGACCCCCCTATCAGGTGTGAAAAAAAATCGCTACTGTAACCATTTGCAGAAAAATAAACCCTGCCGATTGGACTATATATCAATGTTGAATTTTTATGTTAAAGGTATTGTTCCGAAATAGAAGTTGTCGATCTGAAGAAGAATAGATACTGGTGGTTCAATATCAAACACCGATTTGAAATTAGCACCACGGAAAAATATTTTTACTCTGCATTTCCAGAAGAACGGCCCGACGAGAAGACTAAACCGAAATTCTCTTCGAAAAACTGTACGTTTCAAGGAAATCATATGTGGAATATCTTCAGGTAAGTTCTACAGGTCATGCAATAATTTGGCATCAGTGTTGATTGATAATTTTCACTCCCTTTGAATTTCAACGACAGTATTGTGTTGATTCATCACTTCTCAAAGTAAGAATATCATTCTAGAAACCAATGAAAACTTTCAATTCGAATCATTCATGTATGTTTCGGCCAATCACAACATTATTATAGTGGGAATATTTTACCTAGAAAATTGCCGCGGGAATAATATGAGGTATTTTGTTTCTGTCTGACAACCATTATTTTTAATTTGACTTATATTTTCAATTCGCATAAAAAGTGAGGAATGAATCAGAACCGGTTACGTTTCCCAAATTGCAGCACATTTATGAAATACCAATCAAATAAAATTCATGAATATACAGTGCTAGTCAAAAGTCCCCTCCCCCCCTCGTATCTTTTGAACAGGTATACTTATAATAATGAAATTTGGAGGGTGGAAATAAACGGATGTAGGCTTCTCAACTGGTCATAACAGGTGACGCAATAGTCATAAATGACGTCACAAGGCCACTGTGACCAATAATTTTAAATGGGACCCTATGGCAAGTGACAGCTCGTTTGAAAGGTATTGAAAATACCTATTCAGTCATACCAATTTTGTTTGGGTTTCGGCTGATTTTGATTGATAAATTGAAGAAATACGAAAATTATAGTTTCGCATTTAATTAATAAAGATTTAAGAACCAGTTCTTATAATAAGTGTTCAAAATGTGCTCCATCTACTTCCTGGCAGTAATGCATCCTATTGCTAAACTCTTGTCGTACTCGTCCCAGTGTGTCAGCGGAAATTGCCCTACATTCTTCAACAATTCGTTGTTTCAGAATGGCAATACTGTCAGGTGCTGTAGCGTAAGCCTTAGATTTCAAGTACCCTCATAGAAAAAAATCTAATGGTGTAAGGTCCGGTGACCAAGCTGGCCATTCGATCGAACCTCGTCGTCCAATCCATCTACCACGATATTCTTCATCTAGGTAACGTCTTACTGCACCGTAATAGTGTGCAGGAGCACCATCTTGTTGAAACGTTATTTCCAAGTTGTCGAATTCATCTGGATTATCTTCAGAATTTCAAGAATTAACGACTCAATATCATTTTGTAACATCTCCAGATACAATTCACCGGTTAAGTTAGCATTGAGAAAAGAGGCCCAACTAGTGGTTTCCCAAAATACCTGCCCAAACATTTACTTTTCTGGAAATTGAGTATGTTTTCACGAAGATGTGAGGATTTGTGTCACTCAATACCTCACATTTTGAGTGTGCTTAATTCCATTGAGAAGAAAGTACTTTCGTCACTAAAACAAATTGTCTGTATGTAGCCTGGTTGTTGGTTCATTTTATTGGACATAGTTTCACAGAATTCTAGTCTTCGGTCGAGGTCATCATCTGAAAGTTGGTGCACCATTTTTAATTTTATGGATGAAATTTGTTTTAGCCAACACCTATGTACTGTCCTTTGACTGACTTCACAGATAGACGCAACTTGGGCTGTGGAAGAGTAGGGTTTACTACCATTTCTCCAATTATGTCAATTTTTTGTCATCACTAATTGTTGGTCGACCAGATCGTTTGGCATCTTGAACACTACCTGATGCTTCAAACTTCCGAAGAAGCTCCCTCAAATAAACCCTCGATATAGGGCGATCAGGGTACCTCTCATTAAACAGTCGTTCCGCTGCATGGAAATTGTTTCTACATTCACCAATTATTAAGATAGCTGCTACTTTGTCGACTACAGTACGTACCATTTTGCCTATGTAAACACTTAAACGTCTCGTTAAACAATAGCTAGGTAAATTTTCAAGTTATAAACACTTTTGACAAGTAGAGGGAAATTCAAAGAACGTAACCTTTTGACAATTAACCAGAGGCGTACTTTAAAATCTTTATTAATTAAATGCGAAACTATAATTTTTCGTATTTCTTCAATTTATCTATTAAAATCAGCCAGAAACCCAAACAAAATTGGTATGACTGAATAGGTATTGTCAATACCTTTCAAACGAGCTTCACTTGCCATAGGGTCCCATTTAAAATTATTGGTCCAGTGGCCTTGTGACGTCATTTATGACTATTGCGTCACCTGTTATGACCAGTTGAGAAGCCTACATCCGTTTATTTCCACCCTCCAAATTTCATTATTATAAGTATACCCGTTCAAAAGATACGAGGGGGGGAGGGGACTTTTGACTAGCACTGTATATTAGGATTTTATTCAGCTTGAAAAAGAGATACAAAGCACGGAGATGTGCTTCCACTTATAACGAAGATAGCTCCTAATGCCCTTTTTACATCGAAAAATACTTAATTATGATTCCTGACGTTGAGACGAGTCCATTGACACTGGTTAATTTCCTTTATCAGGGTGAAGATCTGGTAGTCCCTGGTTCTAGCCTGGGTTCCGACATTTCTTTGTTTTTTGACGGATAAGGACTTTATTCGATGCGGCCATATGACTTGAGCATTGGTTTTGTTATATCATGTAATTTAAAGCGATTGTTGGAGGGTGGAAAGTAATGCATTTACCAGCTACGAGTGCTCTTCTTCTATTTGATACCTCACTTGGTATTCTGGAGTTCAAATCAACATTTTATTTTTTAAATCGTTTTTCAAGTGCCAAAATGTCTCGGGTACATCGATTCACATTAGCTTGTTGAAAATTAGCCGAATCGAAGACATCGACTCTTTTGGTCCCCCCTGTTTGAAAAATTCATGTGAATTCGTGAATTCTGCCATAATGTCTATGAGCGTCGGCCATGCATTTTTTTCCAATAACAGGCGACCATTTTTTTTTCCAATGACAGGCGACCATTTTTTTTCCAATGACAGGCAACTATGTTTTTTTTTCTCAATGATAGATGACCATTTCCTTTTTCTCCAAGCGGCAGCCATGCTTTTTTCCCTCTAATGACAGGCGGTCATGTTTTATTCTCTCCAATGACAGGCGGCCATGTTTTTTTCCCTACAATGACAGGTGGTCATGTTTTTTCTCTCCAATGACAGACGACCGTGTTTTTTTCTCTCCAATGAGAGGTGGCCATGTTTTTCTCTCTCCAATGACATACGAACGTGTTTTTTTCTCTCCAATGACAGACGACCATGTTTTTTTCTCTCCAATGACAGACGACCATGTTTTCTCCCAATGACAGCTGAGGTTAGACGCCAAATTCAGAAGCTTATGATTCATAGGTAAGATTAGACCCCCGCATTTTTTACGTTAGGTTAGACCCTCGTATATCGGGGGCCAGCCTCCTATATCCAAGGTTAGGTTAGATGCTCCATCATCGAGCGCTATACGCGATGTGGAAGGTGGCGCAATCTAGCAGCAAAATTCTGAGGTTTGGGCCAGAACTCTCCTAGCTGCACTACTTATATTATATCATTTTGCGAGGAAATGTGTTTATGATCGTAACATCAAAAATTAATCTACAGAATACCACACGGGAGTTCGATGAAGTAAAGAATAATTCTCCAGATGTCTTTCTCAAACTTGTTGCCATTTAGCAATAGCCACTCGAGCTCGTCGAGCTCTGGTGTCTATTGCTTGGCAACAAGTTTTCGAAAATCTGTCGAATTATTTTCACTATTGAATGAATGTGGTTTTTTGTGGAGGAACAACGTTTCTTGACATGATTTTTGGGTAACCTTCCACAGTCTGAAAATGAAAATATAATCAGGAAAATCTATACAAGTGTAGAAAGGGCAAACTGATTAGTTCACCCCGATAAGTTATTGCGTTCACCAAATTATTGACAAATTGAATCATTTTTCCATAGGAAATATAATTTGGTGAACGCAATAACTATCGAATGATATCAAGCCTTACTAATTTCTGATTATTTCATTCAATGAATTACAAAAATCATTCAAATATTTCACTATATTCCCACTCTCTTGTGATATTACAACTGAAAATTTTATATCATGTGTGTGTGTGTATGGTGAGCATCGAATAGAATCCATTTGCTACAATTTTTTATTTACTTATTTCTAGTAAGTTGAAAAAATATATTTTGTGATTATGACATCCGAAAGGTGGGAAGTACCAATACAACCGTTTTGTATTGCACCATCCGTCTAGTTCAATATCAGTTAAGAATTTGATTATCGCATAAAAAATATTTTTGTGTTGTAGACTGAGTAAGGATGTGATGTTAATTGATGGTTGAATTTGATTCGATAGCACGCTGATGATTAATTGGGTTCTTTCTGCTGCAAAGGGATTACATGCGTGAAAATATGATTTAAGTCATAAAGTGAAATGCTGTCACACGAGCACACCCTATTGCTCAGCTGGGCCAACTTTGTGGAGATGTGGAGGAAATTTTCCGTGATTCAGTTTGAATCTCAGTTGTGAATCTCAGGTCTGCTGAGTGGGGAATACGAGGAGGTATAGAGGGATGTATTAGGGTATAGTGATTTTTTTATGTAGATATGAAATGTTTCCAGTATCTCTCCCAAGTAACGCGTATATTATTCTCAACTAGGCTAATCAAATCTCTATAAGGGGTAATAACTAATTCATTTGATGAAATACTTGCCTGCTTGGCTAGTGTGTCTATTGTCGTTTCCTGCGATTTCACAGTGACCCTCAACACACACAAAAATTATGCCTACAGAATTTTTTCAACGTTGTACAAATGATGCCATTTATACATTTTGTAGAAGTATGAATTATTCAAAGCGCCCAGTACAGACTTAGAATCTGAAAGGATTATAATATTCCCAAACTGATTATTTTCTGTGAGCCATTTCAGTGCATGTTTGATAGCTATTAATTCAGCACTGTACACCAAGCAAAAATTTTGTAGCTTTAACAGGTAGTTATGGTTTGTGTGTGCGATGTGAAATGCTGAGCCGGTTCCCTGCATGGAATTGGAACCATCTGTATAAATATGACAGTATTCGGGGTAACGGCGCAGTATGGATTGGAGAAGTGCATTATTCTAAGTGGGAATTTCATTACATTCCGGAAAAATGATAGTTGATTTGAACATGATTGCGTTATATTCTAACGTGTAGATGGGGTATTCATCGAAAGACTCTTTTAGGTCTGTTTTTTCATCTATGAATGCATATCGAGAGACTCTTTTGGGTCTGTTTTTCCATCCATGATTGCATCAGGGAACTTTTTTTCAATTTTTTCAATTCCCAAAATTTAGATGGCTCTGTAGACAAACATGATATACTCTTAAGGAGCGGGGTGTTAGTTGCAAAACACTTGATATTTATGATTTCTTTGGCCCCTAGATATGTACGTCTGATGACAAGTGGCGGTTCTTGGGCTTCCACTAAAATTGCCTGAATTGGTGAGGATTTTAAGGCTCCCATAGAGATTCTAAGGGCATCAAACTGAATTCTGTTGACAGAACGCAGATGACATTCTGCTGCTGATCCATACAAAATACAACTGTAGTCCACTATCGAGCGAATGTCAGCCCTATCGAATTGGAGTGCGATATGGGGATCTGCACCCCATTCAGTTTTTGTGACACGCTTAAGCATGACATTACCCTTTTGACTCTTCTTCTCAACGTGATCTATGTGTTCATTCCATAATAACCTATTGTCTAAAACAATGCCAGATATTTGTAGTGTTTTCGGAATATCGGAATATCAAAACCACATGAAGGTACAACATTGTGGTCAGAAAACAATTTTTTTGGGCAGTAAACTTTGTATTTAAGTTCACGGATACAGTGGGCGTAAGAGTTTCGTACAGTATAAAAACAGAAGCCATCTGCGTATTGAATGCATTTCACGCTATAATCTAATAAGTAGTGAATATCGCGAGTATAAACATTCAATAATATAGGGCTCAGAACTGCTCCTTGAGGTAGTCCTTCACATATCCATCTGGGGCCGTGCAAGTTATTATTTTGATCTCGGTTAAAAAATTTGCGATTTCGATAAAGCTCAATGATATTAGTTGATGCATTAGAGTTCATTTCGAAGGTGAAAATTTTTTCTGCAAGGATGTTCATGTCAACGGAGTCGTGAGTACTTTTATGTCTCGGAAGAGGCAAACCAAATATGCGTTTATTGTGAATGAGAGTTGAATATCCGTAACTAGATGAGAAACGGCCTCTATTGTTTCCATGCCCCTCCAAACTCCATACCGAGTGGTTGACAATTTTGAATAGTATTCCAAGTACCAATCTAACCTCGCCCTAATCATTCGTTCATATGTTTTGTTAACAAGACAAAAGAGAAATCGGTTGATTTGGATCTTCGTTAGGTTTGAGTATCAAAATAATCATTACTTCTTCAAGAGGCTCTAGAATTTCACGGACTGTCACCACATGTTAAAAATTTCGAATAACTTTTTTAAATGTTATAGCTCATCATATCTTTGCCTGGTGTACTTTCTCGAGTTATATTCAGTGCAGATTCTATTTCCGTGTAATTAAATTTATTTCCAGAGAAGTCATAATTATAATATATTTTATTGGGTACTGTGTCTGGAGCTTGATGTTTCAGTAGTTCGGTAATCATTTCCTGCGATATTTGTAATTTTTATTATTTATTTTCTCAATAGAATTTCACATCTTGCTGGATGGAGTATTTTTATTCAAATTATTCAAAAAATGTTTCCAAAAATCTTTTGATGTTGTTTTGAATGTTTTGCATGCGCTTCCACGTTTTTGTAAGTAGTTTTCCCAATTTGAGGTCGCTTTGTATATTTTATAGGCTTCTTTCCTTTTGAAAATCATCTTAGTGCAATCAGAGTCCCACCAAATCGGTCGAGAAGTTGATCGTAGAAATGGTTGGTTGATTTCCAAGGGGCCGCATCATCAACCAATTTAGTGAAATCTGTAACGGATATAGGTTCTAGGAAGTTTTGGTTCGTGAAGAAATAGTCTAGAAGGTACTGAAACAGCAACCAATCAGCCGAGCTTTCATTCCATTTCCTAGTTGGAAGAATTTTTCCGATGTGAACTCGTAGTCAAATTCTATGGAAACTGGGAAATGGTCTGATCCCATTCAATCTGGTGAAACCGACCATTTCAATTCACCAATCAGGTTAGGGGAAGCTATCGATAAGTCAACTGCAGATGGGCTTTCGATGGGCCTACTTATACGTGTTGATGTTCCATCATTTAAAACTAGGTGACTGTTATTGAGAGCGTTGATGAGGCGTGAGCCATCAGTTCGATTTGTTCCCGAACCCCATACAAGATTGTGGCAATAGAAGTCGAGACAATAAAATCACGGAGACAAACATCTCCAGGATTTCTTCTCAATAATTAACAGAATCAGGGATTCGATCAAATTCACGATGGAAATGGAAACCAGCAGTGCCTAACCCTTCCTCGATGTGAACGTTGAGAGAATAGGCAATGAGATCCGCACCTCCGTCTACAGAAAGAAGACACACACGGGGCAGTACCTCAGTTATAGCTCCAACCATCCGAGTTCGACGAAGAGAGATATCGTGAGAACATTGGTAGAGAGTGCGACGCACATATGCAACGACGTGGAGTCACTAGATGCCGAATTAAACCACATCAGAGAGGACCTCCACCGGAATGGATATCCCAAGAAACTCCTAGAAAAAGTATCGAAACAACTCCGGAGAACGAAGACATCTGAAGAGCAACAACGAAGCACAGTGATCTGCCTTCCATACATCAGAGGTGTATTCGTGAAGATCAGTAGGATCGGAAACAAGTTCAACATCAAGAGCTGCTTCCAATCTGGCAGTACTTCACGGAGTATCCTGACCAAGACCAAACCTGACAACAAAAATGAAATCAGTAAGAATTGCATTTATGAAGTTCCATGTGAATGCGGAGATTCGTACATTGGAGAGACAAAGAGACCGTTATCGGTAAGATTGGATGAGCACAAGAAATGGACTCAACGTGGAGAAACATCAAAATCGTGAATCGCTGACCACGCCTGGACTGAGCACCATCGAGTCCTATGGGACGACGCATGTGTTCTATATAGAGAGGAGCATTGGTTCAAACGAAAGTTCAAAGAGGCCGCCTACATCGAAGCCAATAACGCCTTAAGTCAACCAAGCGTTGAGATCAAGAACGTATAGAAACCCCTGATTGCTCTTCCTGGCGGGCTGCAGAGGCGCGAAACTTCACGCACCACCACACCGCGCGAAATTACACCTACCGCTGCACTTGGCGGAATTGCACGCATAATTGCGCCGACAGTCATATAAATTGGTAAGTAGCACCTAAACTTGTCAGTATTCACCTGAAGACGATTGCAGATACACGCATTCGAAACGTCGTGAAAACCTTCTAAATACATTGAGACAATGGACGTCCGAAACGATTCCAATCAAGTTTCCACATCGTCTATAACCTTCAAACAATAAAAGCACATCCGTTGTAAATTGTGAAAATAAATTTTCCCAATCACTCGAACTCGCGTTTTCATTTGGTGGTTTGTAAATTGAGACGATAGAGATCTCAAAGTGATTTAAGGAAACTGTGCAAACTTATATACTGTTGCCAACGTTTTGTATTATATTAATTTGTTTGTAGGATATGTTATTAGCTAAGAGTATTGCGACTTCTCCTTCCTCATCAGTCCTGTTGTCCTAGCTGGTGGAAAATCTGCGAATATTTACAAATGTATCTTTTTGTCAGGTTCCAGAAAAAAAAATTACTTCGAAGTGATTTTGGGATAAAAAAATTTATAAATTAGGTTTACGCTTGAAGAGAGTATATTCCATTGCAATTTTTTAAGTGATCTAGTAAGTTGATTTATTGTCGCTTATACTTATGGCTTCGCTTACTTGTTCTGTTTCTGGATCTAGCAGTGCAGCTACTGATTCTCTAATCATATGTTCATTTTGAGTGAGAGCAAGATAATCTTCTCAATTTTTTTCTGAAAAATTTTGTTAAATGTGTTTTGAGAAGCCGACTATAATTTTTCTTCAAAGTTCATGTATTCGTCTCTATATGGATTGGGAAGTACTGCTTTTTTCTCTTTTAATTTCGGAGTTTTTTCTATAACCGCTAGGATAGATGTAGAGGGAGTAGAATGTTTTCGTTTTCAACTTGGGTTTCTGAATAAATAATCTGGGGGCTCCTTGAGAAGGGAATGCTGCTGGTAGGGCGGGGAAATGTTCATTATTATGTAAATTAGAGAATCGGTTGTGTGTAGTGATTTTACCATGGAAGGGATTGCTCACTATTTTTTCCGCAGTTTTATATGATATGATACGCGTTGCCATTTCTTTTTCATTTTAAGTTGATGCGAGTACATGGAACATACTTTTAATATTTACGTGTGTTCGTTAGACTGACAGTATATGCAGAATATATTGGAGGTTGAACAAACATCATTCATATAATTTTTGTTAGAAAATATTTTACAACGTTGCGATTTGCTTTTACATAGTTTTGCGGTGTTTCCGTACCTCAGACATTTAAAACATTGGACCACTGGGTGGAAGTGGGGTTCTACAACGAAGTATGATGAATATATTCTCACTTTATCGGGTAGATGATTACCTAAGAGGGTAACAATAATCATTTATCTGTTGACTAAGTGATGATTTCCATCTTTATCCGTAACTTTTCGTTCCATCCTTCGAACAATAACTACTGTAGAATTATTCATTTCGATGTTTCTCGGTAAAAAATTTCGCTTAAAAAGGTATTAACCATTCTGATGCCTATTTTTCGGTGGTTGAAAAAATACGGTATATAGCAACTAGATTATTTTTTGTTATCGCTTCATTTTGTGTTAGGGAATTAGTAACAGGAAATGTTTTGAATACAACTTCTACTCTTCTTACCCCTACTGATGTCTATTACGTCTTTTTAAAAAATTTCTATTTCTAGAAGAAAATAGCCTTTTTTCATAGGGAACAATCTTCCAAAATTATGTTTGAGGTATTCAACGTGAAAGTAAAAAATTCCACTGGCATTATATTTATTTATATTCGTTCAATTAATTGAATAGACCAGGATCTTTCAATGGGCTTGTTATCAATGAAATATTTTCTCGGTTTTTTTCACGTTATATTGTAAAACTCAATAATCAAAATAACTGGTAACATTTTTAGCTCTTGAACTTGCCCCACTACTCAGATAATAAACGTTGAAAATGGAGCTCCGTTAAAAAGCGGCAGAACCGACTGTGACGTCACCTTGCATATTGTGGTCTGATATCGATATTGGGCAGTACACCATTGCGTTTCACATAAGAAAGTTGCTTCCAGCTGCCATATCTTCAAATTTTAAAAGTGTTAGTGGTTTTTGCTAGTTAAGATGTATTCAGTAGATACTGGATTTATTAAAGCAGATTCTGCAAATTTACCTGAATTGGATCTTTATGGTGATAGACTATTCCAATAAAAACAAAGACTTTATAATTGTGGAAATGCGAGGAATAAAATTGCAAAGGTAAGTAGAATTAATTCAATATTTTGACTTACGCTTTTTACGGTCACGCAATACCAGGGTCGAATGAAACATTCTTAGCACTTTTTTTTATTGAAATGCATTGAAAATACAGTGAAAAAACATGGCACTGAGTAATCTTATGGGAAATACTCTAACTTAAATTGACTAATATTTTGGTGCTTATGTTGTTCTAATCACCCACCTGAACCAAATTATCTGTACTCAAAAAAATCTGTCGAGTAGTTTTCGAGATACAGGGCTACAGGGCGTTGGAATTGAAAAATGATGATTTTTAATTCAGTTAACTATTACCCAAATATTTGTTCATTACCCTCTGGGCTTATTTTTATACAGGGTAAATAAAAAATGAAATAGAGTAATTACAATTTTTTGTTGTGTTCGTCTACTTACAAGAGTAAAAATATTTAAAAGTACCTACATTATTTTACATGATTTACAAAAATAAAGAACATATAAATTTATAAATTCTGTATAAAGGGTTAGTCAAAATTCATGCTAGGTATTATTTTAAGTTGTGGGATAATATTTTATTAGTTCATAAACAGAGTTGAGCCAGTAAGTATTTCAGGAGTATGTTGAAAATTAATATAAAAAATTCAAAAGAACGACTTTTTATATATAAGGGCGTAACATTGAAAAAGGCATTTTCTAACAAAAAATATAATCATAATCTAAAATATGTGGAAAAAACGTTTCGAATAATGTGTAAAACCTGTAGTTAACAAGTAATTATTTTGTTTCAGATCTGGTAGACAGAGTTATGGTGATAACGCCATTGGTTACTTTCAGTTGAAACAACAAGGAGAACATAAAATAAAATCTAGAAATTACAGTGTATCCTGCTCAATTAATACCAAAGAAAAGGTGGTGGTGAATGCAAAATGCCATGATTGTCCAGCTTCGGAGGGAGGATGTAAGCACGAAGTGGCATTTTTGATGTGGTTACATAGACGCAGCGAGGAGCCTTCTCCCACAGAAACAACTTGTTATTGGAAGAAATCAAAATTATCATCAGCACCGAGTACCAAAAAATTTATTTCAACCTCTGATTTTGGTAAAAAAATTCAAGCTTGTTATGATGACTCACTCTTACAAGAATATGTACGCGAAGATTGAAGGCAAAAAATAGAAAACAGTTTAATGCGTTACTACAATACAGAAAAATATAATGATCTGTCTATTCACAGCCTTGCTATTAATTTTAAAAATTCCAGACAAGAGAAGAATGCAAATAATTTTGTTGAATTTTGTAAAACCAAAATGAGCGGCAATTTAATTTTGGAAGTAGAACAAGATACTCGAGGACAAAGTGAGAGTAACATTTGGCAGGAAATGAGGTATGGACGTATTACCGCACCAAAACCTTTTGATGTAACAAGATGTAAAGTTTTAGACGGTTGTTTAGTAGAAAGCATCTTATGAGCAAAATTGTTTCAGACAAAAGCAATGAAACGAGGATTAAAGCTAGAAACTGCTATACTAAAATCGCTAGAAATGAAAACTGGACAAACATTTTTCAAAGCAGGAATCTTTCTTACGCAACAGAATCAACTAGTTGGTGCTTCCTCTGACGCCATTAACGAAGAATTTATTGTTGAGATTGAGAGCCCAACAACAGAAAAATAATGTTTAAATTATATAGATTTAGATGGTAACATAAAGGAAAAATGTGTTATCTCATAAAAGAAAACGTTGAATTTTTGTTATGTCACATCCGCATTTTGAAACTTCAAAAGAGATTACAATAAAATATTGCAGATATAATGAAGAACTTGTTGAGTTTATTATGCAAAAACTACAAAAGTTTTGATACGAAAACATATTTAATAAAATAATGTGAAATATATTTCAGGTTTTATTTAATTAGATAAGCTTGTATGTTGATTAATCCACAGACTATTTGCACTATTAGGTCCAAGTATTTCCCTAAATTTGAGTTAATCGTGGCATGTGGTTGCAGAATGGCAAACTCCCTTACTCTAGATATTACTCGTTCTATGTGAATTCTCAAGCTTGCAATTCGTTTTGCTTCCTTAACTTCTTCCTTAAAACTTTTTTGTCCAGATAAAACAGATGGCGGCCCAACTAGTTCATTTTTAGCAGTTGCAAGTTGATCTTCAAGATGCTTAAAGCCTCTATCTGCCATTACCTCAGCGCCTGGTTCTAATAAATTTAAAAATGTCGATTATTCAACAATCATCTTGTCTGTAGTTCTACCACCAGCACCAAAAGAAATATAAGATATCAAACCATCTGGTGAACATGCAATTGAATATTTCATTGTATTGCAACCTTTATATTCCGACCATGTGAGACTCTGTAATATTGGATCACTTGGTTTTTTAATCGAAATTTCAAAACAATCTATAATACATTGTACATTTTTATATCTGCTTCTGAAGGGAATAGGAAGTCTTTTCTTGACTTCAGATAGGGGCATCCATCGCACAAATGGGTAAAGGTAACCAGCTAATAACGGTATAGTTTTTTGTATAATGCTACATACTCTGTGGTACACTAAAATCGTCTGCTAATATCCTATAAGGTAAATTTAGTTTGATCTTTTTAAAATGTTAAAAAAATATCAAGCTTGTCCGGCTCACATTTTTCAGTTAACAAGTTTACAACAAATAATGACTGACTCGGAACTCCCAAATAAAGCTTTGGATTTTTTTCTATCAAATAAAATGTTCTCCGTTGTATTTCTTTTGACCTATTAGTATCTAGATAAAATGAGTTATTCGGATCTGACAAACTTAG
This sequence comes from Gonioctena quinquepunctata, assembly GCA_018342105.1. Taxonomy (NCBI): domain Eukaryota; kingdom Metazoa; phylum Arthropoda; class Insecta; order Coleoptera; family Chrysomelidae; genus Gonioctena; species Gonioctena quinquepunctata. Next base: position 189,466 of record JAFIRS010001876.1, on the reverse strand, counting down.
TTCTGACGAAGTAAATGTAAAAGTAGAACCGCTACTGGATATTGAAATATCTTCGTTAATTGGTTTTTCGACTTTTTCCATTCGCGATTTCTTCGGAACCATCTCATTGCTAGTGGATTTTTTCCTTTCTGTTATTTTTGGTGTAGAAAAACCCTCGCCTCCACATTGAATCGCCTTAGAACGTACATAAGCCTTAATATGAGCCTGAACCCCTATTTCCTTAGATATAGGTTCCATTCGTCTGATATCCATTTCATTTTCTTTCTCTTCTTGATTCCCTTCGGAAGTTCTATTTTTTGAGCTTAACAATAAATTCTCAATGACAGATTGCTGTGCTTTAGTTTGTAAAAACTGTGACCGTGGCATTGAACTATGCGTCGTAATTCTATTTTTTTGACAGAAAAAAATCTCGGTACTACTCCAGGTTCTAGTCTAACTTTTCCACTGTTCACTGTTTTAATGTACATATAATTTTCTATATCTTCCTCTACCTAAAACAAGTTATTCGTGTTAAACTCTCTAGAGCTTATAAGTTATCACTAATTTTAAAACTATACAAATTTTGTTATTAAATATATTCAAACTGTGAGATAAAATCGAAAAACTAACTTTAAAATTATCTTCACAGCAATACACATGCGATTTGTTAGATACAAAAACTTCACGACGCATTGCTTTCTGCCAAACATTTCTTATTTTAATATCAGAGGGCACATTAATAAACCATTTTTCTGGGGCATTCTTGGATGTGTTAGGACAGTCGGGAACCAAACAATATTTATTTGCCACTTTATTCTCACTCATTATGCAATAAAATAACGAAACAGTCCAGCGATTTGCTACGTACACACAGAGAAAACACGGTAGGTACTTACGAAATATACAGTCGACTCTCGACTCGCGGCACGGCGTTGCAAACGTTAGGTATCGCATATGCAGTGTGACGTCACAGGTAACCACGCCCCGTTTTCGTTCGCTCCAATTTCTTCAATTGATTTGAGGGGTTTAAACGTTCGCGGAAAAATCTAAAATTTTGGAAATCCGTTTAAAATGAGTTATAGTTTCGATTATTAAATTAATAATTTTTTCTTGAACAAGTCCATTTACCGGGTGTCTCAGAGCCGCCATGGTTCCACCCACTATTAGTTAGATATTAAGAAATGTAAGATTTCAATTATATCACATAGGGAATGATAAAAACGAATAGTTAACTCAGGATGTCAAGTACTTATCTCTAGATTCACAAGTTTGTCGCACACAGCTTACTCTCGATACACCAAGACAGGTCACCTGCCGATACCGAACTGTTATATCACGTGTTCATACCAAACAGGAGCTTCAATTTGATGATGTCATTATGACAACTGTAAAAAAAATCGGAAATTTTTATTCAGCGAAAAATTTATAAATGAAATTTTTTCTCGTTTGACAGCGAGTACATACCGGGTGTCATCGAATCTATAAGACAAGGCATAACTTCTAGAATATTAGGTGTATCAGAATGAGATTTGGTAAAGGTAAATTGTATGTGAAGAGGAAAGTTTTTGCATATTTTTCACTTCTGGTTTCACCGGAAATGGCTCTGGGTTTGAATTTTTAAATGGAACACCATGTATATTGTGACATTTTTTTATTCCTGAGACAATTCTGGAACAGAATGTGACATTTTAAGAAGTTTTTACGCCTACTTCATTTGTTTAGAATCACTTTGAATATTGCATCTAGGTGGCCATGATCGGATCAGTGACTAGTATAGATAGGAATAAGACAAGTTGGCAAAATTACATTCTCGTGTCTAACTATTATTTTTCAAATGGTGACCATTTTTTGACAAGCACTTTTCGAAAAAAGGATTTTTCGACGAATCTAACGATACTAATTCATTTGCGATTGGATTAAAAATAAGAACATACATTAAATATTATCAAGGAAAATAGTGGATTATAATGAAGTAGGCGTAAAAACTTTTTGAAATTTCACATTCTGATCCAGAACTTTCTCAGGTAAATCCAATATTACAATATACAAGGTGTTCCATTCAAAAATTCAAAACCGGAGCCATTTCTGGTGAAACCGGAAGTGACAGAAAAGTGAAAAATATGCGAATACTCTCCTCCTCAGATACCATTCACCTATACCAAATCTCATTCCGATATACTCAATATTCTAGAAGTTATGACTTGTCTAATAGATTCGTTGACACATGTATCATATGATTTTACAATACATTGAATTGAATTCAATTAAAAATTTATAGAATATCTAAGATTAGGCGGTACAGTTTTTGATTTATTCATTCACAATGTCTTCAACTGATTTCAAATATTTTTAAAAGTCTCCTCTACATCTTCTTTTCTTATCATAGTCTAAGATACCGATATAAAACGACCTTCACCGAGATGTTTATTTGATGAAACGTATTTTATATTTAATTTAATATGTCAATAAATATATTGCATATGGGTTGCCTAACAAATTTCAGTCCAGGATATGATTATTTGATAATTAAAAAAAAAAAATGTTTTAACATTTCACCGGTTTGATTATCAGACAAATTCTGTATCAATCGTAAGTATGAAGCCCATAGAATATGCAACCGTTAGGTTGCCTCTATTCTTTTCCGGTCACAACTCTCGAGTAGCCAGGTATAAACAGGTAAATCGATACTAGCATTTTGCATCGGTCTGATTATTGAATTAAAATTGACTGAAAATGAAGATTATTTCATTATGAACACGGTGGTATAGGGTTGCCTGCGAAAAATCAGTCCCGAATTCCGGTTGTCGAATTTTGAAAAGTGAAATATTGCTGCGAGTGAATATGTGCGACTGAGAGGTCCCAACCAACCATCCCATGCGATAGAAGAGGACACAGCATAGCAGCTGTTTGGAGTCTTTCCATTTGAAGAAAGATGTTCTTGAAAATGAAAAGGATAGCGATAGACTCGTATATGCTGTGCATCATTTTGGAGTAGACTGTCGCTATAGTTACAATTGAAAAAACGTGCTACTATTTATTGTTGAAGAAAATGGCAAAAAAGTGTTTTCTGTGTGATTCGGATGATGATGTAATTGATTTTAATGATGAAACTTTCAAAAACTGTGTATTAAAGTTAGCTTTTCGTAAAAGAAAAACTTTAAATACAATGTCGTTGGGCTACCCAGTGCGTCACTTGAATTTGAAGGTTATCATACCACGTGTTATGAAAAAGTGACCGTTTTGAATAAAAACTATAACGAAGAATTTGATAATTTTTATGCTGAATATACAGTAAGTACATAATTGAATCTTTAAAATTATTTTAGGTAATACAACTTCTATATTTTTTTCATGTTGAAATAATTGTTAGTAACATTCACCTATGTTTTTGTTAATTTTCGACACACATATTTTTTTTGTAATTAACTTAAAAAACGGTTGTTTATAAATTAAACAAGAAAATGATCTGATTTCCGTTTTTTTGTAACTTAATTAAATGAGGATATTTTCAATCAACTATTCAGATAAAAAAGTTTATAAAATTTATATATCAAACATTTTTATTTAATCGCAAAAATCGTTTTTTTATGAGCATACCAATGCATCTACTACTGAAAAAGAATCAAAACAGTTGAGTCCTAGTGTCGATTCCTGTGCTACAGTTGCTGAGGATGAAAAGAGTGATGTTGAAGACCTGTCTCAAACTTCTGGGGACTTTGAGAAGGTAATAAAATATTTTTGTTTTTTTGAGCTCTTTTAAAAAAATGATATGAAAATCTATTAATTGAACTTCTATTTTCAATTATATTTTTTTTCATCAATTTTTACTCAAAGAATGATTTTAATTCTTTTAGGAGCTTTCAGGAGGTTAATGCAACGGATCCATTATGCGTGAAACTTCAGCCTGAGAACTGCGGTTGGTTCTAAGATGAATATTTAAAACCAGTAGGATTGATTGGGGATCATGCACCTTTAGAGATAGAAGACATTGTCGAAAGAACTGAAACGGAGAGTGATGACGAAGAAGGTTCAGAAGTTGGAGATCATAGTTATATGTCCGATGACTCGGAACCTGAATAATTTTAAAAAATTAAAAAAAATTGTATTTATATTTTTTTCAATAAACAGAAGTTTTTTTAATTGTTGTTTTTTATTTTGTCTTCTAATAATGAAGATGAAATTTGCAAGATTAGTATTATATATGTATTACTATAAACTTCTCTTTCACTAAAGATGTATATATACTTTAGTGTCACATAAAATATATACACACATAAATAATTAATTGATTAAAAAAAAATTAAATAACTATTCTTCCATTTTAATAATAAACTACTCCAAAATGATGCACAGCATATACGAGTCTATCGCTATCCTTTTCATTCTCAAGAACAAATAACATGCGCACACTCTTCCTTTAAATGGATGGACTCCAAACAGCTGCTATGCTGTGTCCTCTTCTATCGCATGGGATGTTTGGTTGGGACCTCTCAGTCGCACATATTCACTGGCAGCAATATTTCACTTTTCAAAATTCGACAACCGGAACTCGGGACTGATTTATCGCAGGCAACCCTATACCACCGTGTTCATAATGAAATAATCTTCATTTTAATTCAATTTTAATTCAATAGTCAGACCGGTGCAAAATGCTAGTATCGATTTACCTGTTCATACCTGGCTACCCGAGAGTTGTGACCGGTAAAGAATAGGCAACCTAACGTTTGCATATTCTATGGGCTTCATACTTTCGATTGATATGGAATTTGTCTAATAATCAAACCGGTGAAATGTTGTTTTTTTTTTTAATTAATAATTAATCATATCCAGGACTGAAATTTGTTAGGCAACCCATATGCAATATATTTATTGACATATTAAATCAAATATAAAATAAGTTTCATCAAATAAACATATCGGTGAAGGTCGTTTTATATCGGGATCCTATACTATTAGAGAATGGATCAAATAACTTCTCCTGGTTATTATAAAATGCCTGTACTTCATGAAATGAAAACAATACTACAATATCAATTTGTTTGAGTGCTAGATTTGTGGTCAAGAAAAGGAACAATTTCACAAAGAATATAACTTCGTGTTCACAGGCAGGAAGAAGTCACGATGTCAAAATCCCGAAGACTCACAATAATGCTGTCAATTTCCATGACCACATTCGCCACCATACTAATTCCCTACGGTTTTCCAACACTGAGAGATAGTGATAGTTTGGGAGAATACCCGGAGTATGATTTCCACGTCAAGCTGATATGGGCTTCAATTGCTGGTTTAGCCATTACATTCTTGTTACATCTGCCAATTGTTCATTTTTTCAGGTGAGGAAATGGAGACTTTTATCATATGCTTGTAAACATGTCTGATTTTAGAATTCCTTGCGAATGTAGAAAAAAAGATTACACCAAGAAAGACATTAGTTCACATCTTTGCTCCGATGTTACTTGTTGGTGAGTTGAAAATCGGAATTTTGCATATAATTATTCAAAAGGGTGTATAGTATTTCTAATCCCAATGGGAACGACATAAAAAGTTTCGGGAAGGGATTCTCTTTGCACTTGCCGCATTAACATAGGCGTTCGAATATTATTTTTCAGAGGTATTTCTTCGGTTACTTATTCTTACAATCATAGCAATTGATCACCCCATGTAAAAGTAGACACATGTTATCTCAACTGGATTTTATTATTTGTTTCGAAAGGTCTCCAGAAAGCCATAATGATAAAATTAGTTTCAATGGATAATTCCTAACCTCACGGCACGGCAGTGATTAAGGAATATCGTAAAATCAGGATATTATGCAGCTGTAGATAACATATGTCCATTCCAGCTAGCCGAGCTTTCATTACTCAAATATATTTGATAGCGCCTTTACTGATAATCTGGGCAACTGGAAACACGCGCCAGATTTTTTGTATGATTGTACCAGGAACGCTTTGAAAGTAAAAACACTGGTAGTATATAAATTTCCCATTTGCCGGGCAGTGCATATGAACACTCCTCGTAGTGCTCTTATTTTATGGCCGTTCCAATTGGGATTAGAATAACTATACCTCAAAGGTGGAGCTTTGAAATTGATGCTGCATGTAGGTCAACATGTGAGAATAACATCGCTTTCTCATCAGTGAATATGGGGACTCTAGTTATCTTTTTTGGCTAGATTGTTGGCGGGATTTCGGTCGGAATATTGAAGTAAACCAGTTACTAATATGTTGATGTTTCAAAATTTTATTGTTTCATCTTCAGGACTCTGGAGTATAAAAATATTTTTTTTTTAAATGGAATTTTCGAATGGAGTATTGGTTGATAGAATAAGATACAATACGTTGAATAACGATCGTTGAAAAAAAATCTCGGACAATGAACAGAATACTAACATTGATAATATAAATACTCACATTTGGGGTTGCTCTCCGAGTTCAAAAGTGTTCATATAAATAATTTAGACATAAAATATAAATACATCCACACGTTCACGATACATACACAATGGAATGAACAAACTGAGCCGGTAATAAATCGTTTCTTTGTAATGTACAAAGACTAATGCGAAAATTTGGGAGAATTGGAAAAAGTCATCTGTTAATGATTCACAATTTGTGTTTGATTTTTTCTAATAGGTTAAAATACGAGGAGCATAGATTTTCGATATCAGATCATTAGTTAATAAAAAAAATTATATGCTTTGTTATTTCAATCATTTCATTCACGAGTCTTTTCTTAATATTGTTTGTTATCAAATTATACTGACTGAACTGAAGTCGAAGGCTTGTGGGATTTTTCATTGTTTTTTGTGGGTTGTGTATATTCTCACAATACCTATTGGGTTCTGTCCTTTGTTTCAAGTATCTACCTGTTTGCCCCATATCCCATTTACAACTGAAGGTGCGTGTACGCACCCTTTAAAAATTTTTTTTTATGAGCTGTTATAATTGTTTTTACTCTAACAAGTATTTGTAGATGTTCTTATATGTTTTTTGACCTTGTTAGCATTTTTATTAGATTTTAGATATATAAAAATATGTTTTACAATAAGCGAAACTAACATAGTTTTTCAACTATTTTACAACATTATGAAAACAATAATTCTGTATTCACTTGGCACACTAAAGACTCATTTCATGATAATATACGTTTGGTATCCCACTTCGTATTGTCCTAAATTACGCACTTGAATAAAATTCAGCTTGTATAATTCTAATTGGGATTCTAATACCGCGTGTGCGCATACGCACCTTTGGCGCCTAACAGTATCAGCGCCGGCAATCGCGAATCAGTTATATTTCCACTGCAGTAGTGAGCACGTGTACTAGTTTGGTTTTCGTTACTGAAGTAGATTCATATTTGAATTATCAGTGAGGATTAGAAATCATTTTTTGCTGTACATATTCGAAGGCAACTAAAGGTAAGCTGTGAACTACTATTATGCTTCAAAATTATATAACCTAAAACTCTATATTTTACAACAGAGCCAACATGAGCCAACCACGTACTTCTAGAAAGTTGCCTGGCCAGATTCGACCACAGAAAATGTATGACCGAAAACGACCATTGACTACGAAGGAATTGCTTGCCTATCTTGAAGGAGATTCTGATGTAGAAAACGCAAATGAAGTTGAAGTGACGTATATTCCACCAAATGTTGATGAAATTACTGATGATGAGGACCTAGACGATAATCTCATGGAAGAAGGTTTTGATGCAGAAATTGCTGGAACTTATGAAGTTTATGGTCCTCCGGCAAGTGATTCTGAAGAAGATGATATTCCGTTAAGTGAAATTCGCGACAAAATGAGAATATACGACAAACCCATTAAGAAAAAATCAAATATTGTGCCAAAATGGGTAAAAAGTAGCACTCCCAATTTCTCCTCTCATTCTGTAAGAAACAACACTCGCTTATTAGAAAACACCAAAGCCTGCCATAGAGGTAAGACGCCCATGGAAATATGTTCATTGTTTTTCGATGAAGAAATGACCAGTCAAATTATACATTTTTCAAAAAATTATGCAGCACAAAACAATAGACACGATTTTGACATGAATTGAGCAGACCCGAAACGTTTCATTGGCATTTGCATTTTATATGGCTATCACACTTTGCCACAATATGACATGTATTGGTCGGAGGATGAGGACAAAGAGGTGGCTATTGTGAGGGAAACAATGCCAAGAAATAAATTTCGTTCAATCAAACGAAATATCCATTTGTCTGATAATACTCAATTAGACAAAGATAGTAAATTTACCAAGCTCACCCCTATCTTTGATATGATGAATATAACATTTAAACAATCTGGTATATTTGAACATAACCTTTCAATAGATGAAGAAATGGTGCCATATTTTGGACGTCACTCATGCAAAATGTTTATTCGGGGAAAGCCCGTAAGATTCGGGTTCAAATTATGGTGCCTCTGTTCTTACACAGGTTATTCATATAAATTCATTCCATACGGTGGAAAACAGAAAACCAACTTGAATTCAGTCGATAGTCTTGGAACGAAGGTAGTTTTAGACTTACTTTCCGTAGTTGACAAACCCCAAGAGCATCGAGTACTTTTTATAACTTTTTTTCGTCTTACGCTCTTCTTACGACACTGAAGGACCTTGGCTTCTTTGCCACCGGTACTATTAGAGAAAACCGCACTGCGAAGTGTCCTTTACAAAATAATAAACATTCAGAAAGACGGTACGCGGAACATTCGATTCTGTATTTGATACGGCGTTGAAAGTTTTACTTGTGAGATGGAATGATAATTCTGCTGTTACGGTAATTACGAATACGGTAATCACGAATTCCTGTACCTCTTGTACAAACAACACGATATAGTCGAAAAGAGCACAAAGATATTCTTGTACCTCAACCTAATCTTGTAGCCGAATACAACAAATTTATGGGTGGGGTGGATTTACATGATAATGGCATACCGTATCAGAATACGAGGTAAGAAATGGTGGTGGCCTCTATTCATAAATCTAATTGATAGCACAGTCGTAAATAGCTGGAACATTTACAATATAGCCAATGACAGTAACATTTCGCAGTTAGAATTTCGATCACTTCTAGCACTATCGCTTATGAAATTTGAGGGACTTGCTGAAACTGTCAACACAGAAAAAAATGGTTTGCCTTTATTGCTTGGTCATTAATAATGACTGAACTGAAGTCGAAGGCTTGTGGGATTTTTTATTGTTTCAAGTGGGTTGTGTATATTTTTACAATACCTATTATGTTCTGTTCTTCTTTGTTCCAAGTATCTACCTGTTTGCCCCATATACTTGTCACACTTAGCACATGTTGTTTTCAAATAATGTTTGATTTCAGATCTTTAGGTGTGTTTGTTCCGAGTCTTGAGTCTGACAACTCTGAAAAGTCTCAGAAAATTAAAATTTCAAAAATGTGAAAACACAGTCAGAAATAATTATAATTATTTATAAAATACCATGTGCTGAGTGTAACAAGGTGTACGTAAGGCAAACAGGTAGATACTTGAAACAAAGAATGACAGAACGTAATAGGGATTGTAAAATTATACACAACCCACGTAAAACAATAAAAAATCCCACAAGCCTTTCAGAACATCGTAAATGATCCCTTCACACCTTCGACTTCAGTTCAGTCAGTATTATTGGACAACAGAAAATATTGAATATTAAGACTCATGAATGAAATGATTGAAATAACGAAGCATAGAGAAAAATGTGTTAACAAAAGATCTGATAACGAAAATCCAAACACGTCGTATTTTAACCTAAGATTGCCTTTTTCCAATTCTCCTAATATTTCTAATTAGTCTTCTCTACATAACATGGGAGGAACGATTCATCGCCGGTTCAGTTTGTTCACTTCATTGTGTATGTATTGAACCTGTGCATGAATTTATATTTCATGTCTAAATTATTTTAATTTGGTAATTGTTTATCAATTTAAGTTTTCTTACTTGCCCGAGTTTTTTTTTTTTTGACGATTGTAATTTCACGTACTGTATCTCATTATATCAATACTCCATTCGAAAATTCCATTTTAACATATTTATTTTTGTTCTTATACTTCAGAGTCCTGAAGATGAAACAATTAAGTTTCTAAACGTTTACAATTCAGCAATTGGTTTTCTCTAATATTCCTTCTGAATTCCCGCCAACAAACTATCCAAAAATCGGTCGTTATCCTATTCAACTGTAGTTATCATTGGCAGATCCTTAACACTTGGTATGACACTGGGCCAAGCACCATTTTTCTTCAGTTCGAAGCAAATGTGTCAGTATTTCTTCGTGAATCATAGGTTGAGGTTTTCTTCTATTTGTGAAGTAGGACATCGTGCTGCACTCTATAGGAAGTCTGACTGATTCTATGGAAGTAGTTGCACATTTGTCAATGTTCCACCCAGTCAGTTATCCACGTATGCGTATAACAGCCACTGATTTTTTTTAATGATTTCGGAATTTCGACTTGACATTTCGGAATTAACTAATACTAAGATAGTAGGTCGTAATTCCAACTGAACATCTGAAATTGAGCTGATTTCGACTCAGACAGTCAGAATTCCGACCTAACATCTCGACATTACCTCAACATCTAGGGATTTCCACTAATTTGCCTGATGATTCCCTTCAGAATATCTCCCCACGCATTTCTAAAGGAAAGTCTTTTTGAACATGAAATATTCAAACTTCATACTACGTTTTGTTGAAATTGTATCGAGCAATATCAAAATACCAAGGGTCTTATTACAACATTTGTACCGAACAAACAAACAGACAGACAAAAAAGCGTTTCAGTATTGCATTGTCGTCCAGTTCCGAGCTATGTTCAGAGTTTCGAATCTTTAGCTCATCGGGAAGTTAGTTTTGAATCGATTGCAAAATTTGTACCGAACAGACAGGACAGAAAACGAGTTAATAAAAATATAGTTATAAATAACCCAAATTGACTCGAAGGCAAGGCAGGCAAAAGCATTTGCCTCATTTTGGGTTATTATCATTCCATACACCGATTCGAAATATAAACTTTTGTATATTTATTCGGGGATTGCCATAATTTCGCCCCATGTTGTGCGCCAATTTATATAATCAACCTTTTAATGAATAGCCAAAAGGTCCAGGCACAGAAGACTACAACTGTTCGCCACACAGCTTGAAAACAATTCAGAGAACGAGAATATTTGATTGCTATGGAAACAAATACTAATTTCTGGAATGTTAACTGAAATCATATGAAACGTGGAATGTGAAAAATCTAATTTTTCTAAAAAAAATTCCCTTGACAGTTTTTGCAACCAGTGTGGAAAAAAAATGGAAAATCAAACTATATATCACGCTCCAGTTACGTTCATTATTCTCAAATAAACAGACAATGTTCTTTAACATTTTGGTAACCCTTGAACTTGATGGTAATAACGTATGATGAGGTTAGACAGTTGGTAAGTTCGAACTACTGTGTCGGAGATGAATAACTTTCACGTGTTGGTGACCTCAATAAAATCATAAATTATGTTGAGATATGATTGATTACGCTTTCCCATAGTTACACCTGTTATTATAAAATATTTTTTATACCCAATATTGCATGACGGTTAAACCAAAAATCGAATTTATGGAAACAAATGAAATGTAAGAAGAAAAGAAATGTAAAAATTATAAATTTTCCTGTCTACTCCTCTTGCGATCTCCTACTGCGCAAGATAGAAATGGATAGCCTCAAAATACTGGAACATGACTTTTGGTAGGGTAGACAATCACAGGAATCTTGACAAATACACGACGACAACCCAAATCGATCCTGGCAGGAAAAGCTATGCGTTTCTCTTGAATCAGATGTCCAAAACCATTATATTCCCAAATCAATCTTGGAAACGAAAATATATGAGATTCCACCAAAATTATTCCCCATGAGAAAACAGGGCAAGGTCCTCCGTAGAATGGGATCCTCCTTGAAGCCCTTTGATGAAGGGTTCATGTCGAGTCTACGGAAATGTCGGCCATTATGGTAGATGACCACGACGAAAAATGGAGAATAAAGAATCCACAACACAATGACGCAGCTTACAGCAATGCAGCCCCTGAGGTACCAGTATCACACTTCTTCCCACCGTCAATCCGGAATCCCGTGGTAGAAATAGAAATTTTATAAGTAATAGAACCTTCCGCTGTCACGTGACCTTGGATTCTTCCTTCCTTCGTTCCTCCCTAATTTGTAACTCATATTCCTTCACTACGAACGTAATAACTTCCCGAAATGAATGAAAACTTAACTAGACAATTCCAGAAGTAACCAAATTCAAGAATGAGCGGACCACTAATGAAATATCCAAAGGAATAGACCTGTGGATATTTTCCGAAGAAATGCACCGTGAGTGCATGAGTTTTCCCGCGGTATAAGTCCAACTGAATTTGGATAATTCCTATATTAATAAGCAGTCCGACGGAATTATGGCAATCTCCGAATAAATATGTTGTTTCATTCATTTTGTCAAAAATAAAATAAAAAAAACATCTAAAATGAATTTCACTGAAATGGACAAAATTCATAATTATGCCACTAGGCAAACAAATTCTTTATCCATTAGTAATGTTAAATCCGAAATTGGAAGAAATGTATTTACCATAATGGAATAATCATTTATAATTCAATTCCTAAAACATAAAAAAAATTAAATTAATGGCGAAATTCAAAATCGAACTGAAATATACACTTCAATCAACTGGATAAAAATTTATAAATATGTTTTTTTTTTATTTTTTTTTTTCATTTACACATTAAAATAGTTTATAATGTTCATTTGGTTACACCTTAGTATATATACTTTCTTGAAATATTGTGAATCCACAATTCGTTTTTGACTACTTCCTGATGTATATGTATTTTTTTTTTATCTAATAACTCTTTTAGTCCCTAACCATAAACATGTAATGTTTCTTGGGACAATAAAGTTATTATTATTATTATTGAAATATGAAAAAGAAAAAACCACAGTGAAGAAATTGTACATGCTACAGAATATTCATCTGACAGAAGGAAGGGTTAACCCACGGTTTGAACAACTTGAATGATAAGCCACAGAAATAATAACGGTCTATGAATTTGGAGATTTATTTTTTTCCAGGAAAACATCATCCGGAGTGGTTTCAAAATTCAATTGATTAGAAGTATCTCGAGTCTGAATAATGAATAAATCTGAAAATAAAAGAAATTCTCCATTCATTCACACTCTGTGAAAGGGAAAACGATTAAATTTGCACCGAATAATAACTGCATTCACCAAATGAATATTTCCTTGATGAACGATTCAATCAGTCAGCAACTTACCGTATTCTGAATTCGCCAGATCATTTATTCGAGAAAAACCATGAATGAAGAAAAATTACCCATCAAAAAACCAAACAACACAACCAATCCCATTCACGTACACATCTGATAATCAACCTAATATTCTATATCCCAGGATTATCTGAAAAGACCAAGCGGATCAGTCATAGTTGAAACAACATTCAAAACAACTAATTCATTGAGATCAACACTAACAAAAGTGCGATAGGATTACTAAAAATTGTGGTTATAACGTACCTTGTTCGTGTGGTGAAAGTTATATAGGTAAAACATCGAGACCATTATCAGTACGGTAAGACGGACATAAAATTCAAATGAAAATTCGAAAATAAACTGGTTCAAAGATGTCCGAACACATCATCATATATTATGGTGATCATATGGTAGAATGGATTGACTGATATCAAATTGTTTCCAAGTTCCGGTAAATATGATGATATCGAATTTATATTTCGAACTATGAATAGATAATTCTGATAAATCCTGATTTTTGTTTGAGATTATTATTGTTTGATGGAATATCGAGAATGTTTCCGTTTTAAAACATAGAGTTGTATGAAACTATTTCATCAATTGGATGCGTTTTGAACGTGAAATTGTCCATATGTTCGATATTTGAAAAAGATAGCAGATATGAGTTATATATTTCATTAAAAAAGATGAATATTTCTCATGTCGTCTTCACTACTGATTATGATATTATTTCACCGTCGTCTGATTTTTTGAGCCAAAGTCTTGAATTTTTTTTGTCCAAATAAATGAAAAAAGCTCTCTGCAAACCGTCAAATATTCTCCAGATGAATGGTAGTTTAATTGAGGAAAACATATTTCGTTAATGTGGCTCCATTTTTTTTTCAATTCTTGCAGCTTGTGGATATTCCATTTCTACTTCTTAACAGTAATACTGATAATATTCTTATTATATATTTTGTCTGGAAATGTTGGTAATGTGAGAAATTTCTCTTCCATTAATTTCAATTTTCATGAACATATTCTCAATTATTTCTTAAACTTTTTCCCTTTGAATATGAGCAAATTGATCAATGAATCGTTTGACACTGGCAATGTTCCGGATAACATGAACATTTCTAGAGTCACACCTATTTTCAGAAGAGTTAAGAAAGAAACTTCCAGATTATCGACCTATACCAGTATTACCAATTTTATTCAAGATAAAAAAAAGACCCGAAAAGAGATGGATTACCTTGATAAAAAAAACATTCGTACAATGGACAATATGGTTTCAGAAGATCAAGCGACACTGAGTCTACTGTACTGGATTTGATTACAGAAATTCAAATAAACCTAAATAAAAACCTCCAATATGGTTTAGGGTCGCTGGATCCATCAAAAGCATTCGATAGGGTGGATCATAAAATTTTATTATGTCATATACATAAATGGTTTCAAAATTATTTGTATAAAAATAAAACAATATGGAAAAGTCCAATAGGAAACCACAAGGTTCAATTCTTGGACCTGTATTGTTTCCAATAACCTCAATTAAATTTCGAATCTTAATAAACCTGGTCAGATCAAATAATTTTCAGATAACACAACATTAATTTATTTTGGAAATAATGACAACAAAATATTTGAAAATATTCAAGCTGATTTTAGAAAAATTTCAATTTGGTTAAATAATCATAAACTAACAATGAATATTGATGAATCCTCCTTCATGTTTCCATCTGAAAGAAAAACAAAATATATTGGAAAAACATTAATTTTTAATGGGAAAAATATGAAATATTCAGAAATAACAAAAATTTTTGGATTATACATTGATGAACAACTTTCTTGAGAATACCATATTGAAAATCTTGTGAAAAAAATATATCCCATAAATGGTATTTTATTAAAAAATGTAAATTACATTCATTTGAGATCTCAAAAAATAATATATTTCAGTTTAATTTATTCAAAATTGCAGTATCTAATTTCAGTGTGTGGAAATACAAATTATTCAATCTTGCGTCCAGTTAAATTTTTACAAAACGAATGTAACAAATGTATTTAAAAATTACCATTTCTTGAATATACATCCCATTCATATGCTCCAAACAATCATTTTGATATTGCTTGTTTATATAAATTGAAAATATGTATATCTATACATTCTCTTATCAATAATAAAAAACATATATCGCTGGAATTTCATACACTATTCACAATTACCAAACCAGACAATCGAATAGCCTCATCACATAGAATGATTTAGTAATTATTGGCTCCAAGTGGAAAGACATTGTAAAATATAGTGTAAAAAGTACAGGAACCTCAATTTTTCAGGCAAATAATTAGATATGTTCTAAAGAAGGGTCTATAGTTTTTTGTAATTTCCCAGTTTGATTATGATAATTTCTCACCATCTACATGAACCTATTATTAGGGACCACAATGATAAATGGCAAGAAACTGTATTAGTCATGGATTTTCATGGCAAATATTCATATATAACAAAAAATCTTCCATTAGAGCAGTCCTTCATATTCGTTGAAATATCACAACTGACAATAGAAAAATCGAATTAAACGGTTTTCTTCACATAAAAGATTCAATATAAATTGAACCAGAAAATGGTAGATCTCAGGTGAAAAACAACCACTTTCCTAGCAAATACCACGCAGAACGTTGAATGATATTCACCTGAAAATCCATGCATACCTCCATATAGATGGACATTGAATGCAAATGTTTCTTTCTGATAAGCTCGATTATGTTTAATTTCTTACAACTGACAATATTCTGATATTTCAGGTGCTTTTTAGTATTTTTGATACTTGCTTCAATGACATTCCTAATAATCATGGGATTTTGGGTTCCCCATATAACCGTTTTACTGTGGATGACATCTGCTGTGATGAGCCTTTTCATTTATATATTTCTACTAGAAAATGTTCTTCGACTCATTTACAGCTCAACAACGAAGAGGACTGATAGGGTAAGCATTTGAAATGGGGTTATTTTTCGTTGAAACCTGTTGTTCATGGGTATTTCATAGATGAAAATATGATATGTAGGTAGCTATGAGTTATCTTAGAACGATTGTTATTTTTAATTTTCATGAAACTTGTAAACAGTTTTAGATAAATTATTTTCTAGTGGATGTGACATTTTATTTATTTATTGGAATCATATAGGATAACAACAAGCATAACCCAAAGTGTTATCCACGGATACAGTTCAGCGTACAGAAAAATATTCCAATATTGTATATTTTGCATACTCCAGTTTCATTCTTGATTTGATGTGGGTTATGAGGTTTTGTAATATCCTATTATTTTGGATTCGAAAACATCTAATGTGTGATTTAATATTAAAGATTTTATTGTATAGTGTCACTATCCTAAGTTTGTTCGACGGAACATTTCGGAGAAGAGAAATCATTTGATTCAATTTCAAGAGAGTCGATCAAGTCATTCACAATTTTGAATGAGGATATTATTTGTGATTGCTTTCGACGAGCCTCTAGTGTGAGCATATTGAATTCGTTTCTTAGGAAAACTGTACTGATTGTAATATTATATTCCCCACCATTTCTATAATCGAGATAATTCAAAAATTTATTTTGTTTGATTTCCAATCTAGTCTTGTATATAGCGTATTGTGGACTCTATAGCATTTGCAAAATTGGGTTTACTCTATACAAAGGAGTAGAATAAGATTTTCATAGCATGACTGGAGGTGCATTGTCTAATAATGAATCCCAAAGCTCTATTACTTTTTGATACCACATAATCAATGTGTGTTGAGAACGCGAGTTTTTCGTCTACTTCCAGAACTAGGTCTTTTATTTCGTTAACTTCTTTAAGGATGGTATAATCAAAATGGTCATCGCATGAAAAAATATTGTGATTTCGAGTGAAAGAAATGAAACAACATTCATCTAAATGCAAATGGAGTCTGTTGATTAGACAGAAGTTGTAAAATCTGTTCAAATCATTTTGAATCAGAGAACAATTGGTTACATTATTCACTTGTGAGAATATTTCAAGATCACCTGCATATAATAAGGATTTGCAGAATTGAAAACAAGACTTTGTGTTATTCAGATATTTAATTAGAAAAAAGAGGCCCTGAATGTGAACCCCGGGTTAATCCCGAGGTTACAACATATGGGGTCGATTGATGTCCACTGACTGTTGCAATTTGCGTTCTATCATGATATATGAGCAGGTCTCCGGGCACAACGACTTCAGCCAACTTAGATAGCAATATGTTGTGATTTATTTTTTCACATGCTCTACTGAAAACGGTGTACACGGAATTCACTTGAATCTGGCAATCCATCGCATCCATCACATATTCAGTGTACAATACTAAATTTGTTTCTAGGGATCTCTTGGAAAAAAAAGGGGTTATTTTGAGAGAGTCATGAGTATAGCGTGAACTATGAGCTCAGGAACTTCACTTAGAATATTCATTCTGCATATTGGACGGTAGTTAGTAACGTAATTTTTATTTCCATTCCTGAAAATTGGTACTTCATCAGCCATTTTCCATCTTTCAGGAAAGGTGTGTTCTTCGGAGGATTTATTGTTGATTAAAGCTAGCGATACATGTATACTTGATGAACATTTTTTCATGAAGAATGAAGGTAATCCATCCGGGCCATTACCTTTGTTTTCATCTGAATCTGATTGTTTTGGATTTGTTCCATAGACACGTTTATTTTACCTATTGAACATGTATTATTTTTTGTATGTATGTGTGTTATTTGTTCATGTGGCTGAAAGGCACTTTTGAAAAAATTTTAGAAGAGCTTGCATATATCTGCCGGCATCATTTTATTTTGGTTAGTTTTCGATACAAAGTACCAGCATTTTTTTAAGATATTTGGTATATCGTTTCGAATTGAATTGAATAGTCATTGCGAATCATTTGCTTGGATCTGATGCGCAATTGACAGAAAAGTTGGTATTCAAACTGGGAGCTAAATTTCTTCCATTTTTTGTTAGCTTTGGATATTTCGATACCCATTTTCATGATATTTGGTGTAAGGTTAACAGGAAACTGATTGGTTTTTTTTGTTCGAAAAGATCTATTAGATGATATACTTTTTCAAAGAATGCTTCCAAACAACTACTCACATCATCACAGAACTCAAAAATTCATACCCAATTAATATTCGAAATTTCCGTATTTATTGAGTTATGATCACCTTTCTTGAAGTTATTATTAAGCTTCAGGTTCGATTGTAGGGTTTTTAGGGTAGAGAAAGCAAAGCTGAACTCAATTCATCTATGATGTGAATCCTCCTTCACTAGAGACTCGCCAGATTTGAGATTTTTTACATTGAGTTCGTTACATAGAACAAGATCGAGAATTTTGTCATTATTATTCTTCAGAAAATCAACATATAACATAATCCAAACTCAATATAAAAAGGTTAAGAATCAATCAAGTCGAGTCATAACTATCAAACTACGTGGACAAATTTCAATTCGCACATGAAAATGTAGTATACTAGATCATTTACGTATTTTTGAATCAGTTTCTGGAGTCCCTAGACTCTTTTTATGCAATGGCACAGCCAAACAATAGGCCGTTATTAGATTATGGGATTAGCATTTATAATGAGCCTCTTAGATCTGTGGCAAGAGTATACACTACCAATAACATAATGGATATCTATTATTAATCTGAAATCAAACTTTCCATTCCAGGTCAAGCAAATTCTCGTTCAGATAAAACCTGCACTTGAATATATAGATGCTCAGAGAGCCATTTTAATGAATAAATTTGGTTTTAAATCCATGAGGGCAAAGTACGAACAACTATACAAGCAGCTGAGTGACTCAAAAATAAAGGTATGCTACTTTCAATTCGTGTCACCTTTTATAATTTTCAATTTTTCCTTAGCCCAATGGTACTATTCTTTCAATTCAATTCTGAGAAATTCCGCATAGCTGCTCTGATCATTGAATAATCGTAAAAAAGCTGTTGGCGAAACAATATACCATTCGCATTGTGGCTAATCTGGGATGACATCAATCTTGTAACTGTAACTGTAACAATGAACCATACAGGGTATATTCGTTTCCTCAGCTTCCTTTTTGAGGCGAACTGTTCGCGGTTTCTGATTTCAGCTTTTTTATTGGTTGGAAAAAGAAAACTGTCAAACCAATAGCAAAGCTAGAATTTGAAGCCCCCGAACATTGCTCAAAGGAAGCACGATTTGAGGTCAACTGAATTTTATTTTCGAAGATTTCGACAGACGGAGAATTGGAAATTAAATTGTCATTGAAATGCAGGAAATATGGAATTCAATGCATACTATATGATGAACTATGGAAATATCATTATTAGTCAATTCGTCAAGATTTGTACGTGATTTTGGTACTGAATACAGGTGAACATTCAAATCTGCGACTTTATACTGCCATATAAGATGCTGCAGATGTCAGAAATCAAGTTTTGACATTGAGCAAAGATATAAACAAACGACGCCATCTACCACAGACTACCACAGGAAAAAGCTCTGTTGAAGTAAGAGGTGGTGTCTCCTCGAAAATCCAAACAATATCGAATCAGTTCAAGCACCAAAGTTTTCAGTCATCTCAGTAAAACACCTTATACTTCAAAATTTCATGATACTAGGTTGAGTTCTACTTTGTGAGTTATAGATATCGCCATCTATGATTTGTTGTATTTTACCAATAAATCCTTTACCAAATGGTACTACTTTCTCAAATATTAAGATTCAATTTTGGGAAAAACAGCTGTCCGATGATTGGAAAACCTATTGAATTTTGGCTAAAATCATTCCATATCCCAATTTACTTCTGGAAACACTAGGAATAACGAATAGTTTCACCCCAAAAGGTGTGGAAAAGTTGGGAATAGTAACTCTGTAGCTCCCAAAGATTGTAAGCGATACTAATGTACTGTGAATATTGAATTTCATTTCATTGTTAGGAAATCATTCGATGTCAGGTTCAGAGGTTCAATATCAGAGGAAATTGGCTTCAATACCTGAAGTTTGAGTCCACACTTGCACGAGAGTTCTCTCCCAAGTATATTGATTCAATATCGCCCTATCTGTTTTCCAGGAACAGAAATATTGGACACTTATCAGAATGGAGCTGCTAGATATTGTCACAGATGTGATCATGATCACTATCTACGTTGTGGTGTTGTATATGGTGATTCTGGAGGATAGAGACACAATGGCGCGAATGAGTAATCGAGAAGCGATCGATCTGATAAGTGGGATTCATTCCAGAACGATGAGTTCAAGAGATGTGCTCTATAGAGGAAGAGGGTGAGAGCTTTTCCATATCCAGTGCAAAGAAAGATAAGTTGAGATTAGGATAAGATAAGTTTGTTTCGTGTGATTTTGATTCTTGATATACACACCAGCATATGTTTTTCGTTTAGCCTTCGCGGATCCAAGGAGACTATGAATTCCTAATAAAGTTTTTTTGGGCCAATGAGTTTTCTCATTCATCTAGTATTCTTGTATTTCTGGATTGGGAATCCTGGTGAACCCACGTAGGAAATTGAAGTCATGCTGTATATAATATTGAAATTAAAAACCAATATTGATACTTCAATTGAATTCCCATTCTGATCATACGAAATTGAATGAAACACCAATTATCACACTCACAAATGATCAAGATAGAATCCAGTACTCAAGACTTGATTCTACAGTATCATGTCGTTACTACCCTCACTCGTCCTGTATTCATTTCATCACCATACATAAGGAATCACACCGAAACTCATATTTCCTAATGTCAAGGTTAACTATAGAACCAAGCCATTTGAAAGTCAAAGAAAAAATATTTTTTCAAAGTGTAGTGGAGTCAAAATTGCTTAAAATTATGACGTACTATTTTTCTATTCTTTCTCACGTTTAAAAACATGACTTCACGTTAGCTGCATTTTTTTCTTTGAGTAATTTTTTTTGGTTAGCTGACATTAACTGTAGAGCGTTCGTGGCTGCGTGCTCCTCTAGCGCTGCATTTCGCATGTTAGCAAAAAAATTCTGCAGCTTGCAGTTTTTATAAAAAATAGAATAAATAATTGAGCACACACTTTACGGTTGGTTACTCTTTATATGTTGTTCCCAACATCATCACTAATGTACAGTGAGAAGTAACCACCAACCCCCAACTTTTAAAACCTGCGTCAGGTGAGCACTAAACTCACCGATCAACTGTTCTCTCGTGATCTATCCCTCTCTAACATTCAAATATAATATTATCGATCCAATATAAAGTACTTCAAAAAATTTAACTGATATTTCCATTTTAAATAACAATTTTAAGCAGGAACTCATTCACAAAAAGGATATTTCGTCAATTTACCACAAAAAAACCTAATTCATATTTGATACAATTTACACTTATAGTAACAGAGTGAAAGAATATGTTACCCTGCGTATACCTTGTTTGAGTTTGTTATAAAAATATATGTTGGTTGGGTTAGCTTATTTTTTTTCTGTAGTCGCTATCTTCCATCGTTAAAAATTACCTCTTGTGGGGTATTCATATATTGAATATTGTATAGGAAGGTTTTTCTGTGAATTGAAAAATTCCACGATACACATTGAGTTATTCTTGTGAATATCTAACAGAAAACAACCACTTTCCTGGCTTAAGCCACGCTGGACATGGAACTTCATCTGATAGATATTTTGAAAGGATCCGCACTCAAGAGAAAAATCTGAAATTAAATTGATTTTCTATTCCAGTCTGAATAGAAAATCAAATTCATATATATTTATATATTTATATATATATATATATATATATATATATATATATATATATATATATATATATTATATGTCCCGACTTACTGACTGACAAAACCGCTGGAACCTGAAGGAATTATAATGGAGGGTGAAAGTTTGATTGGGAATACCATCAGTTTTCAAGTAGGGGTAATGAAAATTGGTATTTGAGCTGTTTGTTACAAGTAATGAATACGTGTTTAATTGTTTTTGGAAATTCAATCCCCAATGGGGTGAAAGGAGGGGTGGAATGGGATTGGAAATTTCAATAGAGGTTCCATGGAAATTGGTATTTGAGGTCTTTGTTATAAATGAAGAAACATGTGTTTCAGTGAATTTAGAAATGTTCTCCCTCAAAGGGGTGAAACTGAGGGTGAATGTTTTCATGAGGGTTCCGTTAGTTCTCAAGTTAGGGTCATGAAAATTGATGTTTTGACTCTCTTCACAAATGAATGAATCGTGTTTAACGTTATTAATAAATTCCGTCCCTGAAGGGGTGAAAAGTGGTTGGTGAATTCGTTAAAGACGTTACAAGGCAATACTTTCGCTGCGAAATCACTAATGCAACTCAAACTAGATAACAGAATAACGATGTAACGGTATAACGGAAAAGGGCATAACGGGATAACAGGAAACGGAAAACGAGAAACGAGACACGGCAAACGGGAGATGGGAAACGGAAATTGGGAAACGGGAAACAAGAACCGAGAAACAGGAAACAGGAAACGAAAAACGGGAAACGGAAATCGGAAAACGGGAAATGGGAAATGGGCATAACGGGATAAACAGGAAACGGAAAACGAGAAACGAGAAACGGCAAACGGAGATGGAAACAGGAAACGGAAAACGAAAACGAGAAACGGCAAACGGGAAACGGGAAACGGAAACGGGAAACGGGAAACGGAAACGGAAACGGGAAACGGGAAACGGGAAACGGGAAACGGAAACGGAAACGGGAAACGGAAAACGGGAAACGGGAAAAGAGAAACGGGAAACGGAAACAAAAAAATGAAAAACGGAAAACGGGAAAACGGAAAACGGATAACTTGAAACGGGAAACGGGATAACGGATAACAGGATAACGGAAAACTGGAGAGCGCTAGAAGCCACAGGCATAAGCTGCACAACAGAAAAAAAAAAATACAGATTTCCTCGCAGCTAGTACCTATATATATACTAATATAGAATTGTATCACTGTAATTGTCTGTTTGTTTGTTTGAGTATCACGCAAAACCTCTGGACCGATTGTGATGGAAGCTTATGATTATACTCAATAGTTGGTATGTATTTAATCTCGCTATGATGATGGAAACCGAAGATACAACAATGAAACCATTTTTCCTTTCACACAACCAACTGCAACCAATATGAGGTGAGCTCCCGTTTCAAGTGTATCATGGAACAAAACGAAAACAAAACATGTTGAAAAACAACTTGCACGAGAACGATGGAAGATTATATTTATATTTGAGTTGGGAGCTATAATTATATGACGTTCTCTTTCATTGAGTTTTTCCTGCATTACTTTATATTTTTGGTTTCAAATCATCTATTCTGCATTCCTCATCTTATTTTTTCCTGCAGGCATCTGAGCAGAATATTATTTGGTTGCCGACAATAGCATAGTCATTTTGTCTTTCTCAGCACGTCGGATGTAAAATACTCAAACATCCAAAACATATATAATGTATATAGTTCCAAACATGTTAGTCCGGAACTTTTTATTTCAGTTCAACAGTCAATGGTCACATTGTTTGAATATTTGCTCATTATCAGACTCAGTCCTCATTCAGAACTTTTTTCAGTTTAAGTCAGCATTTTTTGAACATAATAGGTTTAGCTCATTTCTTTTCTTAGGCGAAGTTTCCTATGATGTTCGAAACGTTTCGAATAGACAATGAATAAATCATCATCTCATCACACACTCGCCACTCTCTATCAGAAACTTTTCGTAACACCAAAGATAACATTCCCTTACATAACAGTTCTGGAGTTTACTCGATTTTTCGTTCATTCCCAACTTGCAATCCCCAATATATCGGTCAAAGTGGAAGAAAGATCATTACTAGAGTCATGGAACATGTCAAGGTTATTGAAAAACAGTTCGGTCCCAACATTCTCCAAGCTAACTCAAAAAGTTCTTCCGCTAATCATATAATCAATTCGGAAAACGCAATAAACTCAATTTTCTAGAAATTTTTGAAATCGCCTCTTTTATCAATAACAGTGATGTTACTCCGTTGAATGAACAGATCAACTTCGAATGTATTGATTCCTTCAACTCCCTTGTTTTTAATGAATAAAATGGTATATTTCCAAATTTCCAACTTCGATTCATGAACCCCTTGTGAGTAAGAAATTTTTATTTGGCAAGGATTTTTTATTTTTTATATAAGAATCCATACATTGATGTAACCCCTCCTCTTTTTAGAATACTACTCTCCAATTTTGGCTGATGATGGACCTTTATAGGTCCAAAACATGTACCATCCTCATTCAAGAGGGGTAATAAACATTGTGGGGTATGACTACACTTAGAGATGGACTTTTTTCACAAATTTATATATAATTTTTGAACTTCTTATTTTTCCAGCACTTTTAATTCTCCGGCATATTTATAATGACGAAGCATCCATTAATTTGGTGTATGCTTGGATCTTTCATTGCACACACATAGTAAAAATTGTTTTTCACCCTTGATCTCAACAACAAATATACAAGAACATGGGGTGTGGAACTTTTTATTTTACCCGTTCTCTTATTTTTTTAATTTTATTCTGTAATCTCTTGTGTTGAAGAAATGTGGATCCTCCAACTACGTCTTACAAATTAAGGATTTCGAAGCATATAGAAATATAGTATGTTCAAGTAGCTTTGCAATGGTATAAACTTCAGCAGCAAAAAAAGCTATTTAATAGAAATAGAAATAGAAATAGAAATATTTATTAATCCTTTGTGACATTACAAACATGTATAGGACAAGTCAGTCACCCGCTGTAAAAGGTGTATTTTGAGGTTATCTTAAAATTATGAACACGAATAATATATAACAATACAGTTGGTATGAATAAAATAAAATAAAATAGTTTTAAAATAGTACATTTCGTATAAACTAACATAGAAGTATTTATTGCACTATACAGGCATATTTATGCAAATACAGATGGAATAGACAAAGACAGTTCCTATAAGCTATCATGGAGGTATTCTTTTACACTATAGTAGCATTTTTCTAGCAGTAAATTTTTTATGGTCCTTTTGAAATCACTGAAGGAGTCCATACTTGTAAAAGTTAGTGGGAGTTTATTATAAATTTTCATTCCCATGTATCTAAAACTATTTTCAAGTTTTGTAGTTTTGTGTCTGGGGACACATAGATGATCAGAATTCCTGGTATCATAATCATGATTTGAAGAATTCAGTTCAAATTTATCAATATTTTTTCTTACATACAAGATACAGTAGTAGATATAAATGCTGTAGAACGACATAATTTTATATTTAATGAATGTGGGCTTACAAGTTTGTCTGAAGTCTAGGCTGAACATTTTTCGTATGATCTTTTTCTGTGTTATGAATATTCTATTGGCATCTATGGAATTCCCTCATAAGATTAGGTTATAACATAAATGACTGTACACTAAACTGTAGTAGACATTGATTACTGCACTGGTGGGCATGCAGTCTTTAATTCTTGAAATTGCATAAAAGGCCTTATTCATTTATTTGTTAACTGCGTTAACTTGCTCTGTCCATCTGAGACTAGAATCAATATGTAAGCCTAAGAACTTTGTTGTTGTGGTTGATTCAATCATATTACTCTCGACTCTACATGTTAGAGAAGATGAGGTGGACGTAATATTATTGGAATGAAAATGTACACACTCTGTCTTATCGATATTAACCATTAGACCGTTACATTCACACCAGTTCACGAAAGAATTTACAGTATCTGCAATGGATGATATGAGTTCCTCTGAGGTATGTGCCGAGACCGCCAGTGAGGTATCGTCCGCATATATCGTCAGTAGTTGCGATTTTAGTTGAAGTGGTAAGTCGTTTATAAAAAGTAGGAATATTAGCGGTCCGAGCACAGAGCCCTGAGGAACTCCTCTATTCATAATATGAGAGTTGGATGTAGCATCCTTTACTTTGACTATCATTTTCCTATTGCTGAGAAAGTCCACAGTCCAGTCCAAGAAAATTCCTCTGAATCCAACATTGTACATGTACAATTTATTCTCGATGAACTTTCTAAACTATCGAAGGCACGCGATAGGTCGAAAAACAGACCTGCCACGTGCTTTTCCTTATCTAGTTGCGCGTAAACATGCTCAAAAAGATTGCAAGCAGCAGTTTGTGTTGATCTGTCTGCTCGAAATCCATGTTGGTGTGTGGTTATGAGCCCGTTGATATTTAAAAAATGTATCATCCTACTATAAACAATTTTTTCAAAGATTTTAGAAATAACACTCAGCACTGATACTGGTCGATAATTGGATACGTTTTCAGGATCATTTTTCTTGTGAATTGGAATAACTTTAGCAAATTTAAGTGATGATGGAAACTTGCCTTCTATAATCGATAGATTTATAAGATGACTCAAGTGATTTGATAGAGATTCAACACCTGCCTTCAATATTTTTACTGAAATGTTATCAATGCCTGTACTAGGCTTGGTTTTCAGGTTTTTCATTACATCCCCGACTTCCTTTTCAATCCTGTAACACCAGGATTGAAAAAGAATGTTTTGTTGAACATTTTAGATGTAGTACAAGATGTTGGCCTCGAGTTTATAAAATAGTCATCAAGGTCGTTTTCCGTTACGTTAGCAAAATATTCACCAAATGTATCTGCTATATCTGAAGGACATGTTAAAATTTCACCATCAAAGTTGATTTTAAATCCGGGTTTTTTTTTGTTCTTCCGATTTCTTTGTTAACTAAATTCCAGATTGTTTTAGGCTTATTATTAGACTTGAATATACGTTGTTCATTGAATTGCCGTTTGGCATTCTTGAGTAAATTGTTATGTTTGTTTTTTTCATTTCGATATAATTCTTGGGCGTCGCTTTGTTCCAAATTCTTACTCAACCAATGGAGTTCCTTCAGATTTTCACTACTTTTTTTCACTTCTGTTGTAACCCAACCTGATTCTTTATCGACATGCTGCTTTTGATATTGTTTTTTAAGAGGGCAATACAAAGCAGACAGCACACAATATACTCACTAACAGTCTCACTTAAATCTAACTTCATTGTTCCTTTTGCTCATCAAAATGAATATTTTTAACGACTTGAGTACCTTCACCCCTCTGATGATAGAAAGGGTTGTGGAGAAATGAGGAATGTGAATAGAAGTATATAACGACTCAAAATCACAATTATTTCTCAAACCGTTTAAATTGAAATAATTAATGCTGAATTGTTCCATACTGAATATACAACAACAAAAATTATTTCAACACATTTTTACAGAATAGACACCTATACCTGGAAGACGCTAATTTTCTCCCTACAGTCTCTCCAGTGGTATGGAAGATTTGTGATCGACGATCCAGGCATGACAATAGACAACAATAATAAATACATTGGTATAGTGAGACTTCGACAACAAAGATCGGATAATGTCAGGTAAATATGACGAGAATGGTCAGACTGAATATTCCAGTAGCGTACAGATATAATTAACTATAGATTCATGGAAAAGAAGTGAGATGTCGTGGAATACCCGACATAATCAGAGATTCTTACGCTTAATATGTTTAACAATTATTCATCTCCATAACTGCGATACAGAAATAAATTGTTATTCGGAAATTTTTTGGATACAAAAATTGTAGTATTTATTTTAAAAATTTGAATAATATTTGCAAATATATACAAGTCATCACATTCTATCATAGAAATATCTGGTTTGTGGTAGCTGCAATAAGAGACAAATGTTCGCCACTCTATTTTAACAATATACCTAGAAAAACCTGGGGCTATTGTTGTAGCATACTTAAGGTCGTATGGGGTCGGCTTTAGAATAGCCCCATGGTAAATTCTGCCTGTCGTAAGAGGCGACTAAAAGGATAACCGTAGGTGGAAGATGGTCTCATCGCCCGGTGAAATACCACCATATCGACTTTGTGTGCTGTGAAATGTACCATTCCATGTTTCAGTGTTCCGTCGATACTTTCCGGTCTCCCTCTTTCCTTTTCCCCAATTCCTCTTTTATTTTCAGGTGCATCCTAATAGTAATAATGATGAAGTCTCCTAGAGTAAAACACACCGGAAGTAAAATACCTCTCCATTCGGATTTCCGGGCGAGAGGTACTCGAGGGGACTCAACATTAAAAATAAATTTTCGCAACATCCGCGGACTCAACAAGAATATCAATGACGTCCACCATCACCTACAGACGGAAAAACCGGATATTCTGGCTCTAACAGAAACACAAGTAAACTCGTCCACCAACAAGGTCCATATGCTTTGTCCTGGTTACGATCTCTATTGTCGATTCAGGTTCAAAGGTGGAGTCTGCCTTTACGCCAAGGCTAACATTTCATGCCAGCGTGATGAGAGTTTGGAACCGAAAGACTTTGATGTGATGTGGTTCAAGCTATCTGATACCAAACTGACTGAGTTCCTCTGCTGCATTTACCTATCACCTAATGAACCTTCATATAACGACCTCTTTGAGTTTTTATCACTCAAACTGGACTACATTCAGGAGAACCATCCAACAGCTGAAACCATAATCATGGGAGACTTTAATGTACATAACGCTGCCTGGCTCAAATTCTCTAACAAAACAGATGATGCAGGTCGTCAAGCCGAGGCCTTCGCCATCACTCATGGTCTAGAACAACTGGTCGAGCTACCAACCCGCATCCCTGATGTCAACAACCAGTCTGCCAATACACTAGATCTTTTCCTCACCACCAATCCTGACCCGTATAGAATAGAAGTTTGTGCCCCACTTGGAAACTCTGACCACACCCTCATCTCCACATCAGGCTCTTTTCATTTACCATCGAGCTGCACAATACCACCCCGTCTCATGTGGCATTACAATTCGGCCGACTGGGAAGGTCTTCGTATGTTTTTCTCAGCGTTTCCATGGAAGAGAGTTTGTTTCTCTTCAGTAGATCCAACACGATGTGCTGAGACAATTTCTGAAATCATCATGTTGGGGATGCAAACTTACATACCGAATACCGAAAGAAGAACATCATCCGATAAGACCTGGTTTAACAGAAACTACTCTAGAGCTGTGGCTTCCAAACAGGCAGCATACCATCGATGGCTAAAAAATCCGGGCCCTGAGACCAGAGCAGCATATGTCGAGGCTAGAGGCATATGTAAAGAGACAATAGAATGCTCAAAAGATGCCCACAAAGCCAAAATAAGATCAAAACTTGCTGAATGTCCTAACGGATCCCGTTCATTTTGGTCTTTCGCCAAAGCTGTGGGAAGAAACTTCACTTCCAGCTCATTTCCTCCCCTAACCAAAGAAGATGGAACACTAGCAATGATTGCCAAGGTAAAAGCCAATATCTTTGCGCACCTATTTGCTGGAAATTCCACTCTGGATTCATCGGGAAAACAACCCCGAACATTACACCTATTGACAGTCACATGCCGAGATCACCTTTCGCCAACGTACTATCAGAAAGATTTTGCTGGGTCTCAACACCAACAAAGCCTGTGGATCTGACGGAATCCCGCCGATTGTTCTCAAGAAATGTGCCCCCGAACTAACACCTGTTCTTTGCAAGTTGTTCAACCACTCTTACAATTTGGGGGTATTTCCGTCCAATTGGAAAATTGCAAGAGTACAGCCAGTCCCTAAAAAAGGCAAGAAGGCCCTACCTAGCAACTACAGACCTATCGCACTGCTATCTATTATTTCAAAGGTCATGGAAAAAGCCATCAACATCGAGCTCATGAAATATCTGGAAGACTCAGGAATTGTCAACGATAGGCAATATGGCTTCCGCCATCAGAGATCAACTGGTGACCTGCTCGCTTACGTCTCACATATATGGCAGCTATCTATTGAAAAGTATGGAGAAACTTTAGCTGTGGCATTAGATACCTCCAAGGCGTTCGATCGAGTTTGGCACCAGGGACTCCTCGCCAAGCTTCCGTCTTATGGCTTGCCCCTCAGCTGTGTTCTCTGCTTGCTAGTTTTCCTCAAACAGGTCTCTCCATGTAGTGGTCCATGGAGTTTCATCTGACACTCTACTCATAAATGCTGGTGTTCCGCAAGGATCCATTCTCGCACCAACACTATTTCTACTTCACATCAACGACCTGTTGAAAGCAACTTCATGTCCAGTACACAGCTTTGCCGATGATAGTACCCTCCATACCGCTTTCTCTTCCAGGGCCCCTATATCAGCCCGTGAAACCAGAAATGAACGAGGAAGAAATGTTAATAATATAAATATGGACTTAGCAACAATTCTCGAATGGGGATCTAATAACTTGGTAGAATTCAATGCAAACAAAACACAAGCATGTCTTTTCTCTAGAAAAGCCGACTCACTGTGCCTAACAAACTTTGCGGAACCATACCCGAATTCAATGCAAACAAAACACAAGCATGTCTTTTTCCTGGGAAAATCACGTGAGGTCCATTGCCAAAAGTGCATCCCAAAAACTTGGTTTTCTGTTTCGTGCCAAGAGCTATTTCACCCCCAGTCAGCTGCTTATGATCTATAAGGCACAGATCCGACCTGTCCTGGAATACTGTTCCCATATTTGGAGTGCGGCACCTAAACATATCCTGAGGCTATTGGATTCTGTCCAAAAAAGGGCAATTCGTCTCGTCGGTGATGCCTTGCTTACAAACTCGCTCACTTGTCTGGAACACCGTAGAAAAGTTGGCGATTTGTCTCTATTTTATAGATATTTTCATGGGCGATGCTCTTCTGAAATATCAACAATCGTTCCTGCTTTGGCAGTCTCTTTGAGACTAACCCGTCAAGTTCAGTCATCACACCCCTTCGTGGTCACTTTGGAGACCTGCAGAACATCACTTTCCAAAGACTCGTTCATCCAACGAACAGCGAGGCTTAGGAACTCATTGCCTAGGGAGGTGTTCCCCGAGGCATACAACCTTCAGAAATTTAAGAAGAACACCAACTCCTACCTTCTTTCCCTAGGTTCCCACGATGTTCTCTGGACATTACAGGATTTCCCTTTTCGTGGAAACCAGAACATAAAAAAAAAAAAAATACTAGATTGCGTCGGATTATTATTCACAATCAGTTCAAATTCCTTAAACAAAAATTGTACAGGTGACTGCGACTTGAAAAAAATGTATCACCAGCTAACACAAGCGAAAGTAAATAATAATTGTTTTCACCAAATGCGGCACCTGCTTCATTGTATTCCAATAGTAATCTAGCAATAAAGGACTTTATATCGTTGATTTTCTGACCACCGTTTTTTTCGGCTCACAAATGCAGGAACAAATATCTTCAATGGCAGAAATCCTCATATTCATATCATCTGTATTTATCACTGATAAATTCAAATTTGAACCAAAATATTAGTAATATCATTATCATTTTTATAAATCGCATCTCCTTGAGCAGGAATATTGGAGTGACTTTTGAATTGATCAACACAATTGAAATTAGGTATGTGGAACGTTTCGTTGTTGGTCATCCATGTTTCAGAGAGTAATGACCAGTTTAGCGCTGCCTGTCGCACTTCTAGTATTCGTTGCAACTTCGTTCGTTCGTAATTCCGTGACGTTTCACCATCCCCATCCCAAAGCTGCATTGAAAGGCTTCAAGAATTGTTTTCATCATGGGTAGATGTTCGTCACGCTCTTATCTATTGTTCCTGAAATGCAATTTTCTGCTTGAGCATTTCTATATTTCCATTAATTCAATTAATCTATATCTTGAAGTTTTTTATCCACCCCGTTCACGATTCTATTCAAATCTCTTGCTACAACCAACATTTTAATTTTCAATTACCCCTATGGAAAAATTTGAAAAAGACGATTGATATTTCTTCCATTTTTTTTTGTAGCCATTATTGTCGAATCTGATACCCACTTATTCCATTCCATTTACTATTATTCACATTACAAAGCAAACGCAAACTTTTTTTTGAATTTATATATCATATACATTACTTTTAGCCTTTGCTTTCCACTCTTTTCTCTCTGATATATTCCCGTATGTTTTTTTGTACGAACAATAAAGACCGCAGAATCCATTCTTGCATGCTTTCTGTTATTACAAGTTTGCCAAATCGAGCCTTTATGAAGTCCTGAGACTGTTCTGATAACCATTCTAGTTTCATTTCACGCGCTGAGACACATTAATCTTCCCAAAACGAATTTTGTGGAATATTTCAATAATAATAACTTTATTCATCCCAAAAAAATAATACAATTATATGTATTAGGGATACAATAATACGTAATCAATAACAAATATTTTTAATCAGGTGTATGGATTATTTCATCAATATAATTATGGGACCAATAAAATAGGTTATATTCTGTTATTATAATTTTTTATATTATGTTTTGCTAAATAAAATCAATAAATTATCGAGAGATCCAATATTTTTTCAAATGAATCTTGAAGATACTATTGAAACGTATATTTTTCAAGAAATCAGGGATCAAATTATATGTCATTATACCTTGATTAAATATTGACTTACGACCAAAGTTTGATTTTATCGGAATGGTACATAAATTTTCACAGTGACGAGTATTATAGTCATGGATATAGTCAATTTGTGCGAATGTGAGGTTAGAATGTTCAGCAGAATTTTTCATAGAGTGGATTAAACAGCAGATTTTGAAATTATATACATTTTCGATATTGAGTAACTCATTGGGTTCGTACAAGTTTACTGATGCTTTGAGGTACTGGTATCTGAATATACATTCTATTATTCTGTTTTGTATTACTTGCAAAAGTTTTATAATATTTTGATTTGCAGTTCCCCATACTGATATAAGGTATTGTAATTTTGAATGAAAAAGACGAAAATAAATGTTAAAAATGGAAACATTCTCAATTAAATAAAAATAAATGTTTCTCAAATATTTCAAACGAAGGTAGTCTCGAATCCTGAATAGAATTCCAACTATAGGTGATAGGTGGCGTCTTGAACTATCTATATGAAAGAAAGCGTTTCATCTAAATATAGTCCAAGGAATTCAATTGATTTGAGATTATTAGAGCCAAATTTAATTGTATGATTTTGAATATTTGTAAGATTGGTTTCAGTTATAAACATAAACGAAGATTTTTCAATATTCAATGTAAGCTTATGCACATCTACCCAATGTGAAATTATTTTCAAATCGTCTTCCATATGAATTTGGATGGAATCTAAGTCATAACTATTGTGAATTGATGTAGTATCATCCGCAAATAATTTTAATGATCCACTTAATTTTAATTTTGAAGCCAAATTTATATGAATTAGAAGGAGAAATGGTCCTATACATGAGGTTTCCCACAAGATATATCTCTAAAAGAACTATTATAATCTCCAAGATTAACATATTGTTTCCCACCATATGAAGTATTCCTGAACCAGTTATGTACCACTTCACGAACTCCTATTTCATATAATTTTTTCAATGAAATTTTCTGATTAACAGTGTCAAAAGCTTCACGAAGATCCAGTGAAAGAAGTCCACATTTTTTGTTTTTATCTAATTATAATCGGATATCTGTTATGACATCTAAAACTGCGGACTTTATATCACTGTGTTTACGAAAGTCATACTGTCCCTCATGAAGATTTTATTTTGAATCCGAATATTCTTTTATTCTGCTGTTAATAGCTTTTTTTTAAATTCTAGAAAAGACGTTGAGAATTGGTCTATAATTATTGGGATGATATTTTTTACCATTTTTGAAAATATATAACTTTGTCCATCATTATATTTTCCGGTGGTTTCCCACTCTCAAAAGATTTATTCATTAGTATACTGATAATGGATGATAATTCTGATTCAACCTTTTGTGACCGACGAAACCAAAAGGAGGAGGTTCTCTAGTCGACGCGTATATATATTTTTTTATGTATGACCACGCATAACTTTTTACTGAGACGTCTGATTCCGATAATTCTTGCTTCAGTGGATAAGGTGTACTTCGAAGTTGGTCTCATTTGATTTGAAAGATAAAATCCACTCCCAAGGGTAGCAAAATGAAGGATATTGATCACTCACCCTCTGAATTCTGGTCCGTTAGCCGATTCTATCAGGCATAACTTTGTACTGGGTTCTTCGATTTGAATGATTCTTTCTTTATTAGATAGAGCATGCCTCATAGTTGATCATATCTAATGGAATTATCCACCCCCACTTAGAAAAGTAGGGGATAATTGATTTTTTACCTGTGAACATTGGCACACATATATAGTTGACAATGACAGATCGCTATTGTCATTATTTTTGTTCTCCTACATCCATCACAATCGATATATTCTGTGAGAGGATGCAATGATATACAGAGTAATGAAATAAACTAACCAGAACAACAAAAATAATTTATATTTCAACAAATAGTAGAAGAAGATAATCATATTATTTAACTGGTAATAGTTGAAGTAAGGTGGGTAAGTATTTATTGTGGAAGTAATCTGAAAACAGGTATGTAGTAATTAGTAGATTACAGCTACAGAAAATTGAAAAATGAAAACTTTTTAACAAAAAAGTAAACCGACGAAATGCGGAACTGAAAAGTAAAAAATAAAATAAACCTTCTTAGTCTCAATAACTAAGCTCCTAAACTAATTTAAGTAACTAATTTTGAGTCGGCGCCAAATTATTACAATATATACATTCAAATTATCAAAACCAGGTTTTTTTTTTTTCTGGTTCTGGTTCCCACGAAAAGGGATATCCTGTAATGTTCAGAGAACATCGTGGGAACCTAGGGAAAGAAGGTAGGAGTTGGTGTTCTTCTTGAATTTCTGAAGGTTGTATGCCTCGGGGAACACCTCCCTAGGAAATGAGTTCCTAAGCCTCGCTGTTCGTTGGATGAACGAGTCTTTGGAAAGTGATGTTCTGCAGGTCTCCAAAGTGACCACGAAGGGGTGTGATGACTGAACTTGACGGGTTAATCTCGAAGAGACTGCCAAAGCAGGAACGATTGTTGATATTTCAGAAGAGCATCGCCCATGAAAATATCTATAAAATAGAGACAAATCGCCAACTTTTCTACGGTGTTCCAGACAAGTGAGCGAGTTTGTAAGCGAGGCATCACCGATGAGACGAATTGCCCTTTTTTGGACAGAATCCAATAGCCTCAGGATATGATTAGGTGCCGCACTCCAAATATGGGAACAGTATTCCAGGACAGGTCGGATCTGTGCCTTATAGATCATAAGCAGCTGACTGGGGGTGAAATAGCTCTTGGCACGAAACAGAAAACCAAGTTTTTGGGATGCACTTTTGGCAATGGACCTCACGTGATTTTCCCAGGAAAGGTTATTGCTGATAGTAATACCAAGCATCGATATGGATGACTTCAGTGGTATGGTTACTCCTGACAAAGTTATGTTAGGCACAGTGAGATCGACTTTTCTAGAGAAAAGACATGCTTGTGTTTTGTTTGCATTGAATTCTACCAAGTTATCAGATCCCCACTCGAGAATTGTTGCTAAGTCCATATTTATATTATTAACATTTCTTCCTCGTTCATTTCTGGTTTCACGGGCTGATATAGGGGCCCTGGAAGAGAAAGCGGTATGGAGGGTACTATCATCGGCAAAGCTGTGTACTGGACATAAAGTTGCTTTCAACAGGTCGTTGATGTGAAGTAGAAATAGTGTTGGTGCGAGAATGGATCCTTGCGGAACACCAGCATTTATGAGTAGAGTGTCAGATGAAACTCCATCGACCACTACATGGAGAGACCTGTTCGAGAGAAAACTAGCAAGCAGAGAACACAGCTGAGGGGGCAAGCCATAAGACGGAAGCTTGGCGAGGAGTCCCTGGTGCCAAACTCGATCGAACGCCTTGGAGATATCTAATGCCACAGCTGAAGTTTCTCCATACTTCTCAATAGATAGCTGCCATATATGTGAGACGTAAGCGAGCACGTCACCAGTTGATCTCTGATGGCGGAAGCCATATTGCCTATCGTTGACAATTCCTGAGTCTTCCAGATATTTCATGAGCTCGATGTTGATGGCTTTTTCCATGACCTTTGAAATAATAGATAGCAGTGCGATAGGTCTGTAGTTGCTAGGTAGGGCCTTATTGCCTTTTTTAGGGACTGGCTGTACTCTTGCAATTTTCCAATTGGACGGAAATACCCCCAAATTGTAAGAGTGGTTGAACAACTCGCAAAGAACAGGTGTTAGTTCGGGGGCACATTTCTTGAGAACAATCGGCGGGATTCCGTCAGATCCACAGGCTTTGTTGGTGTTCAGACCCAGCAAAATCTTTCTGATAGTACGTTGGCGAAAGGTGATCTCGGGCATGTGACTGTCAATAGGTGTAATGTTCGAGGGTTGTTTTCCCGATGAATCCAGAGTGGAATTTCTAGCAAATAGGTGCGCAAAGATATTGGCTTTTTCCTGGGCAGTTGTTGCGAGTGTTCCATCTTCTTTGGTTAGGGGAGGAAATGAGCTGGAAGTGAAGTTTCTTCCCACAGCTTTGGCGAAAGACCAAAATGAACGGGATCCGTTGGGACATTCAGCAAGTTTTGATCTCATTTTGGCTTTGTGGGCATCTTTTGAGCATTCTATTGTCTCTTTACATATGCCTCTAGCCTCGACATATGCTGCTCTGGTCTCAGGGCCCGGATTTTTTAACCATCGATGGTATGCTGCCTGTTTGGAAGCCACAGCTCTAGAGCAGTTTCTGTTAAACCAGGTCTTATCGGATGATATTCTTCTTTCGGTATTCGATATGTGAGTTTGCATCCCCAACATGATGATTTCAGAAATTGTCTCAGCACATCGTGTTGGATCCACTGAAGAGAAACAAACTCTCTTCCATGGAAACGCTGCGAAAAACATACGAAGACCTTCCCAGTCGGCCGAATTGTAATGCCACATGAGACGGGGTGGTATTGGGCAGCTCGATGGTAAATGGAAAGAGCATGTTGTGGAGATGAGGGTGTGGTCAGAGTTCCCAAGTGGGGCACAAACTTCTATTCTATACGGGTCAGGATTGGTGGTGAGGAAAAGATCTAGTGTATTGGCAGACTGGTTGTTGACATCAGGGATGCGGGTTGGTAGCTCGACCAGTTGTTCTAGACCATGAGTGATGGCGAAGGCCTTGGCTTGACGACCTGCATCATCTGTTTTGTTAGAGAATTTGAGCCAGGCAGCGTTATGTACATTAAAGTCTCCCATGATTATGGTTTCAGCTGTTGGATGGTTCTCCTGAATGTAGTCCAGTTTGAGTGATAAAAACTCAAAGAGGTCGTTATATGAAGGTTCATTAGGTGATAGGTAAAGGCAGCAGAGGAACTTAGTCAGTTTGGTATCAGATAGCTTGATTTTCTAGTTACTGATTATTTCTTCAATTTCTTGGCTAGTTGTTGGTTCCAGAAACATAGAAGACACAGTACTATATTTATATAAAAAATCATATTCAATATTAGTAATATTACCAGATATTCTTATTGCTATTGTTACGAAATGTTCATTAAAATGTTTACATATTTCTGTTCTTCATTCAATTTTCTTGTTGTTTAATATATAGTGGATATCTGATGTTTTCTGTTTTAAAAATTTTTATCGATTTCTAGATTGTTATTGAATTCATTTTCATAATAATTCATTTTTGTTTTTCTCAAAGTGTTTTTCACAGGTTTGTTATATTAATCATAGGCTTCTGAGAGGTAGAAAAAAGAGAGATTTTTCTTCTTTTTGTAATGAAATATATTCCTGATTTCAATTAATGTGTAAATTACTGAATTAAACCATGTTTTATCATTATAAAAAAACCGATTTTTTCAAACAGTGCCCATCAAAAATTTTAAAAAAATTTCCACAGTTTATATTAATACTATTATTTGAAGAAATATTAGTGCCTGAAGTTAAAAGATCATTTTCAATACTATTCACATTGTATTTGGTGAAAACTTTTTTATATCTCATTCTGTTTTCCTCACACTGAATATCTATTGATGCTATTTGGAACTCATAGTAACTTAGTGCTGTATTTGAAATTGATAATTATTTGAATCTAGAAGAATTAGTCAGAACATGATCAATTAGTGAACTAGAGTTATTCATATCTCTGTTGGAGATATTGATGTTACACAATTTGGAATTATTAGCAACATATAAATCATGAAGTCTATTCACATCACAATTTTTGTTGTCGAGTACATCAACATTCATGTCCCCGAAATAAAACAGTCAGTTTTTAATTCATTTATCTTTTGGAATTTTATATCTGAAAATCATAAAAATCATTAATATTAGAGTTAGGAGGGCGGTATATACCACAAATTATTAAATTGAATGATTTAACTTTCATAAGGGAATATGAAATAAGACTTTCTTCTTCCTGAGAAATTTCAAATTTGATTTTTTGTTCAATGAAAGTCCCTACCACCTTCTTTTTTTTTCTAGATGGGCAAATTGATTTGTAATTTTTAATATTATAATAACATTGCTTTTCCTTCGTTACCTATGTTTCTGAGATTACTACAAGATTTGCCCTACATTTATTCATTACTATTTCAGGTTCATCAGTTTAATTCTTCATCGACCTGGCATTAAAATAAATAATCGTCAATGAATTATCATTTTTTTTAAATCAGAAATTGACTGAAATTCTTTAACTTCTATATTCCAATCCATTTCAACTACTGAAATTATTATTTGAAAAATTTTGACTATGAGGAAATTTGTATGTTTCACATAGTTTCTTTTCAGTTGCCATATGATTGCTTGGATAACTTTTTTTATATTTTTCATTTGAAAAATAACATTAATGACATCTCTGATCACTAGAAATTTTAGTGCAGTTTTTTCTATCATGATAATCTACACAAAAAAAGCAAATCCTTTCATTTCTACATTTGCGTGTACTATAGTGGTTCATTATTCTAGCTGCGCAGTATATCCATTGATGAGATTTGCTACAGACCATTGCATAACCCCATTCGCCGATGGCCAGGAGTTCAGAGATTTCAGCGAAGGGTGGGGCAACATCAATGAGTCTGACAAATTTGCTAGAATGAATTGGATATGGAAATACAAGACACCCCAAATAGCTGGCACTTCTGATTATAATGGTAAGCAGCAAGAAACAAGGCTGAGGAATACATTGTGACTGATATCTCATCAGCTTTTTTTATTTCCTAACACATTGACCGCTAGGCGGCATTCACTTGTTTTGCAGATAGTTCCATGTAATGTGGTATGGCTTTAATGCCACATACTTTGAAATCATGTTTAACCTCATGAAATTCCAAAATAGATGATCTGTAGGACTCGATCCACTCACTCCAGATGCTTTCACTATTTATTGACTTCCCAGTGGTTTTTGGCCAATGGAATATGAGAAAATGACTTTACTACATATGTACCATATTAACTTGTTCATCCACATGACACTACTCTAACCAGAGTAATGTAGACAAATTCAAGAATGTTAGTAGTCGCTACCTAGGCAGCAAAAAGGCATTTTGAAGACGTCTTTAAAATATACACTCTAAGGCCCGATTCCACCACAAGACTGATAAACGGCGTTTTCATAAACTCCGTTCTCACTAAACTCAGATTTTAATCTTGATTAACCTCGATCCAGTTTCACCGACACAAACAGACGAAAGCTAAACCGAGTTTATTGAAACTTAGTTTAAGGACAGTCAAAAGCTGGCTACATTGTAAAATATGTACGTTCCTGACATTTTTGCATAGATTATGTTGTTTTGTAGAGGAGTCAAAGCCAAGTGACAATATAACCTAAAAATTGAAAACCGATAACTTTTTTGTGATATTTTTGTAGGTGTTCGGTGTTCAAAGATTAGTTTTAGAAAAAACTTGATAAAAGTGACAATGTCTTGCTCAGATTACAGTTACGTTGCAATAGGCACTTTTGTAGATCATGTAATCCTGAGTGGATCACTTTCATTTAATATATCTAAAGGCAAATTATTGCCTTGGTCGGTCATATTTCTATTTTTTTATAGCATATTTCATTGTTTTGATGTCTGCATTTGATAGGAGTTTGTTTAATATGTAGAGAATACAAATTCAGTAAGCCGAAACCTAATCACAAAATCGTTACCGTCCAGACTAAGAAAATGATCTTCTCTGTCTCTTATCCAGCGAGCTCGACTAGCGACGTACTCATCTCCACTATTACTGTCTTCAAAAGCTAATAAATACGCCCTTCTCATTTTTGCAAATTTCAATTTAAACCATAAACAAATATATCATAACCACAAAACGAAAACCTATCTCAACCTTACTTTTCAAAACGAACTTAAACGTCGTTTAACTTCGTAACTGGCCAAATTCAGTGCGTTTTAAGCGGAAACGCCATTCAGAACTAAACGCGGTTTATAGTTCCTGGTGAAATCTAATATGACGTGTAGAAAGCTTAATCTAAGTTTCAATTTGAACAAAACGCGTTTAAAGAGGTTGGTGAAAACTGGCCTTAGATGTTTCGGGACGTCTTGGAGACGTTCGAAAAATATTTTCAAGACGTCCAATGTTACAAAACAGGACGATTTTCAGTTGGATATCATTCAATGTTCTGCGTGGTATTTGCCAGAAAAATGTTGTTTTTCGCTTGTGGTCTACCACAATTTAAATTGAATTTTTGTGAAGAGACTCTTGTTTGATGTATACGCCTTTTCGGGCATGCAGACACTCCCATCAAGATGGAATCCTATTGACGTAAATGAAGAGTCATGGAGTGTTTGTTTCTGTCACTAGGTACCGCCACTTGAAAGTTTCTTTTTCTTGCGTACCTACAGGTAATCAAGCTTGATGGTGTTTCCATTTGTGTTGAATTTCGTTTAGGCCAGAGGTCTTCGTATCTCAGACTGGTGACTACTCCGTACTGATGAGGGCCAAAAGCCTTAAACTAGTATTGTTGGGCGAACCTGACATGAATGAAACATAATCACGTTTAACAGAAATATTTGCAATCAATTTTCATTGTCAATGGAAGTTTGCATATATTTTCAGGTGGATATCATTCAATATTCTGCGTGATATTTGCGGGGAAAGTAGTTGTTTTTCTCTTGTCGTCTACCACTCGTTTCAATGTTCATTGAATTTTTGTGAAGAGACTCTTAAGTCCCTTGTTTCTGTTATAAGTTTGTCGAAAGATTTCCAAACTGAATTTTTGTCAAAAAAATCGATCTCTTCCATGAATTCTCGTTAATTATTTTAGGGTTCATGGGAAATTATTGAACGTATTATAATCATCGATGAGAAATACTCCCGA
This sequence comes from Gonioctena quinquepunctata, assembly GCA_018342105.1. Classification (NCBI taxonomy): domain Eukaryota; kingdom Metazoa; phylum Arthropoda; class Insecta; order Coleoptera; family Chrysomelidae; genus Gonioctena; species Gonioctena quinquepunctata. The sequence goes on along the minus strand of JAFIRS010001876.1, from coordinate 147,979 downwards.
AATTCGGAATCAATATATTACAAAAAATAATATGGTTTATTCGCTATTTTGATGAACGAACCCTATTTCTTTTGTCCAAATCAGACGTTAATATTTTTTGCTAATGGTTGGTATCGCAATGAAATAACCAAGATGACTCCAAACACCCCCTACCCCAGCAACTGCTATCCAAATCATAAAAGTCCCATTCCTTTCCAGCGCTCCTAGAAATAACATAATATAGCAACTCCACTTACAGAATACTTACATTTATGGTGATATTTATATGTGAATGTTCTGAATGAACGCGGCCGATATTTGATGTAAATCCATAATTGAAGTGAACTAAAAACACTTCACTACGATTTTCCCAAAATTGGTTTACAAATCCCACGACACGTGTTTTGCAATACTATAGCTTTCTCAAGTGGAACTGGATTACAATTATTGGCGTTCGATGTAAATATTAGTAGCAGGCAGTCAGTTGGATATTAGGTAATTAAGTGATAATTGGACAAAATATTATTCAATTTCTAGTAAACAAATTTAAATGGGGCGAATTATTCAAATTAATCTGGTAATTTAATAAATATTATGAATTATTGTCTTTGTTCATCTCTAAATTTTTTTGAAGAGTAAAATAATTTGCAAAGTTTTCGGTGCAAAGTTATATTAATTTTTCGTTAACACCAAAAATTGCTCAATGTTAAACAGTATTGTAACAAGAACTTAATATTCAATAATATCAAATCACAAAACATCAAAATAAAATGAGTATTTCGGCATAAACTCATTACGTTTTTTTTGTGGAGTTTTTCTTCTCCAAAATAATTGTTTTGAGTTGGCTTTGAAAACAAACGGATGTTTGACATTGAGTGCTTGACATATTTGCTGGATATTTATTACGTAGTTATTGTTATTGCTTATTTTGTTAACGTTTGATAATAATGATCATTTAAATAATATTGAGATGTTTACAAAAGAAAAAAAAGTTTAGATTATTTTGTTGTGTGGGGAAAATACTCCAAGCAGACAAGTTACAGTCATTTTAAATGCCAGGCATCCTAATCGCGATGTAAATCACATTACAGTTACCCGTTCTTCAAATAAAAATGTGGAAAAATAGGCAGTACTAATAACAATTTCAAAAAACCCCACACTGCTGCAAAAGTATCTATAGAATTGGAAGAGGAAGTGTGTTTGAAAGTTATGGAAAATGGTAAGACATCAAATAAATAAATATTGACATATCTTGATGTTCCTTCTACTAATGCACACACATTTTTTAGAAAAAATTAATTCTAGGCTTTTCAAATGGCATCAGGGATAATACGAGAAAAACGCACGGATCCCAATAATTATTTTATGGACTGATGAAGCAACATTCACAACTAATGGAACAGTAAGTTCACAGAACTATAGATGGTGGGCTACAGAAAACCCCTCATTTCACTATAGAAGGCAAGGACCAATACTCAATTAGGGTAAATGTCTTATGAGGACTGTTGAACAATACTGTGATCGGTCCCTTCTTCATTGATGGAAACCTTAATGCCAACCGATATTTGCAATTTTTACAAGAAGATTTATTACCGCGTAGACAAAGAGACATAATTTGGTATCAGTAAAATGGAGCTAGTGTTTATTATAGTGAAGCAATACGACAATTTTGAAATTGAACATTCAATGAAAAATGGATAGGACGGTACTCAGAGTATCTAATGCCAGCGCGCTCAGTAGATTAAACCCCAATAGATTTCTTTCTTTGGGGTTTATTGAAGAATGTAGTTTACAACTATCGTCCTTTCAGGGATAGAGAACATTTGAAAACTGTGATTAATAATTTTGTGACGGCCATATAACCGGAATTACGCATGCAGTCAACGTCAACGTAAAAAATAAAACTCCACTTAGATGGCCATGACTTCAAATCTAGATGTATGCCTCAATGCTGAACAACTTCTGTGAATAACATTTCCCGAAATTTTTCAAAATAAGGGTATTTCATTTTGTTGGTGCATGTTCAGGTTAAGGGGATGCACAAACTTTTACCAGGAATAAATTTTTGTCGAAAAACCCTCAATAAATAAGTTTCCCATGTGCATACCTTGAGGATGACACTGTTCACTTCAGATTTGTCTTCAATTAGATCTTTGTTGTTTTTGATAAATTTTTCCAAAGTATTATTTGTTCTGTAAGCAATATGAATATCTTTTTGTGTTAAATAATTAGAAATTTTCTATGAGTAATAACTCTAAAATTTGATTTGGTATTTGGTATTCTTGTCTTTGTTGATCTCTAAGCTCTCTGGGAGTTTTTCTACCTTTCTTTTCTCGAAGCAAAAATTCAAATTTATGAGCAAAGCAATGCTTTTCATTCGGGACATGGTTAGCGAAAGTTGAATAAAATTTGCCCTTAATGAAACTATTTCTCAGATGAGCAGAAAACGTTTGAGAACGATAACGAAAATGTTTTTGAAGCACTGCGAGAAAAAACATCAAGTACGACGTATATGGATTCAGGTGACAAAGCAGATAGAAATGAAAATAACGACGGAGAATGGCAAGCTCAGAAACCAAGAAGGAAAAATAATATAATTTTTGGCAGAGCAAACAATAACAACTCTTTTGTTGGTGTAACAAGATACATTGACTTTCACGTTTTTCGATGCCCTCTAGACATGACCTCTGTGGAACTTGAAAACTACCTAAAGACAAAAAATATTCTAAATAATAAATGTGAAAAAATGAAATCGAAATATCCAGAGATATATACTTCATTTAAAGTCTCTGTACCAGCAAACTTTACCAAACAATTTACCGATCCTGAAATATGGCCAGAATATGTGGGGGTGAATCGTTTCAACTCCCGTTTTTTACGACGAGGCCCAACTATAACCGAGGAGCATGCCTAGGACCCCAACAAAATAGATACAAATCGCAATCGAATATTATTGTTAAAGATGTGTTGTACTTAAATTGTCAAAGTCTCATAGCGCACTATGATGAAATATCTCAATTAGTTTTTGAAGGAAATCCCTTAGTGTTGTGTCTGGCTGAAACTAGAGTAACCGAAGATATTTGTGATGTAGAAATCTATATTGAAGGATATGAAATCGTTAGATGTAACTCAGTAAGTAGACATACTGGAGGGGTTATTCTCCACGTTAGAAGAGGTTTAAAGCATAATGTGTTGAGAAATGAAAGTTATAAAATGAATTATCGAATAACTTCTATTAAATTAACTGTCGAAAAACAGGTATGGCAGATAGCGTGTGTATACCATTCTCCAAATGCGAGCCATGCCGAAATTTGCACATATTTTGAAACAATTTTAGAAGAAATTGATTTTAGTCAAAACTATATATTTCTGGGAGACTTTAATATTCGCTGGGATATCCCAAATGACATGTATACAAAGAAATTGAAACAATATTTCACACTATACGGTTTCAAACAGTTTGTTACATTTCATACCAGGGTCACAGAACGTAGTGCAAGTACGATTGATCTGGTCTTTTCTAATAACTATGATGTGGAAGTACATAAACTAAATAATAAAATCACTGACCATGGAACATGAACATTACGCATACAACAACATGAATATAATATTACCCAAGAATACTATCAATTTAGAAAAATTGACTACCACAATTTAAGTCTAAAATTTATCGAAAAAGAATGACTCTATAACTCTGTCGACGTGAACAAAGTCTTCACAAATTTTATGTCAAATATAAAAAAAACCTCCATAATGAATACCCCCAACAAACCAGAAAAGTCATAAAATCAAAAGAATGGTTTGACGAAACCGCCAAAATGGCTATATCTGATCGTAACTATGATTATAACAGATTCATAATCTCCTAGTCTAAAGATGATTGGTTGGCATATACTAAAAAAAGAAATAATAGTGTTATGGTGATCCGTAATCTCAAACAATCATATTTTGAAAATAAAATTGATAATGTCAAAAATAACTCACAATTACTATGGAGAACTTTAAAATCTTTAATAAAAACAAAACCATCCGATCAAATTACAACTATTTTCGAAAATAATGTTGAGATATACGGAAACATAGAAAATGAATTCAATGACTATTTTATTTCGAGTATTGAACAAATTGTCAGCAACCTAACGAGTGTTGAATTTATTATAAGAGAGGCCTCCTATTTTGAAAATCGAGCAGTAAACCCAAATAAAAGACTTGATCACTTCGAAAAACTATCACTTGGAGAACTCAAAAACATTATCTTTGAGCAGCAGAACAAATTTTCAGAAGATGAAAAAGATTTTAAATTAATAAAAAATACTTTTGATGTGATTGGTTATCCTCTCTTACATTGTATTAACACCTCTTTACAACTTGGAGACTTTCCCGATAATTTAAAAACCTCAGTTGTAATTCCAGTACCTACCAAAGATAACCAGCACTAAGAATATTGAGGAACATAGACCTATTAACACTTTACCTTGTTTGTAAAAATATTAGAGTTGTCAACCTATAAACAATTCACAGCATATCTTGATACTCAAAAACTACTTAACCAAGACCAGTCAGGCTTTCAAAGCGGTTTCTCGTGTGAAACAGCATTGCAAAAAGTAGTGAATGACTTTAAATATGCTATGGACGAAGGTAAATCTATTGTAGCGGTGTTCTTAGATTTACGTCGTGCATTCGAAGTTGTAGATAAAACAATCTTATTAAATAAACTTAAATATTACTTTGGAGTAAATGCATCCTCATATAAATGGTTTGAGTTGTATTCAGAACATATATATCAAAAAACTAAAATCAATAATAAACTATCACAAAAAAGAACTGTTTTAACTGGAGTACCACAAGGAAGTGTATTGGGCGCCATACTTTTCATATGTTTTATTAATGACATATTAGATCTGGATTGGGCGAATGTAAAACACACCTATTCGCAGATGATACCATCGTCTACATTATGGGTGATAATATTAATAACTTAATAGGAAAACTAAACCAACACCTTAAAAAAATTCACGACTGGTTTAATAATAATAAGATCGTTGTCAACGTAAATATATGTAAATACATGATAATCAAAAACAAACGAAAAATGCAAGAAGTAATTGATTGCAATGTTCAATTTGACGGAAGAGATCTAGAACGTGTGAGCCATATTAAATATCTAGGTATAATTATTATTGATGAAAAACTTACCTTTAGTAACACATTGATTATCTTTAAAAAAAAATATCTGAAAAAATAGGATTTGCATATATGATTAGCAGAACAGTAACTCAATACACTAAACAATTAATATATAATAGTATAATAAAACCCCATTTTGATTACTGTTCCTCTATACTCTTCATGTGCAATGAATCAGATATTCATAAACTACAGATTCTGCAAAATAGATGTATGAGATTCTTACTAAATACCAACAGATATGAAAATGTAAACAGAATGCAAATAAAGTTAAATTGGCTGTCAATTGAAAACTTAATTGAGGTTCGTACAATGATTTTTATTTACAAACTTATAAACAATATGTTACCAGAATATTTGTCTACAAATCTACAGTTCCGCAATGAAATACATTCATATAATACACGCCAAAAAAACCACATAAACGTTCGTCAAAATTTCAGTACTTAAACGTCACATTCTATAGGGCGATCTAGGCTATTCTTGTCCTCAGAATTGTTCAGGTATAGGGATTTCTCTGTACTTTTTAAAACTATGTTATATCATGCTCTGATGCTAATAGAGCTACATTTCAATTAACTAACAATCAGCGTTTTACGTTTCTACTAATATTTATTCATTGATGTCTCTTATACATTGTATTTATCTATACTAACCCACCCCTCATCTCTGTATCTTTGTGATAAAACGATATTGTATTAGCAATGCTAAATAAATAAATAAATAAATAAATTTTTATGCTTGAATATGCGTTGCTTGAAAGTTATACCTGTTTGTCCTATGGAAAAACTTGGACAAGAACCACACTCTAGTTTATATACATTTCAATTGGATCTTTGTTGTTTCTAATCAATTTTGTTCTGTAATATTAATATCTTCATGTCTTGAATAATAAAAAATTTTCTCTGATGGTTTGCCGAAATAAGTAACCCTAAAATTTGGTTTGGTATCAGAATCGGTTGGATGAACTTCCTGAATTGCCTTTTTATAGAGTTTTTTCGATAGAATGCTGTCAACTAAATTTGAGTTATATCCGTTATTGGCTGCAATTTGTTTGATTATATTAAATTCTTTATTGGAGTTCTCTTCTGACAGAAACATTCACTAGTCTGTAGATCATACCATTAAATGCGGCCATCTTGTGTTAATAGGAGTGAGTCTACCTACCATGTATTGTAATAACTGTATAGGAAAGTTTGTGGAAAATTGAGAAATCATGTTTATAGTTTATTTCCGTTATGGTCGAATCTGAGAAGTTTATCGAATCATTCATTTCAATTTTATTCGTGAATTTGATTCAGCGGTGAATGCCATGAATGAAATCAAAAAAGATATTCTATTGTCTATCAGTTCCTACAAAGCAACATAATATGTCGTCTTCATATCTATACCAGTATAAGTTTTTCATCTACAGGTTGTTATGAATTTTATGATGAATATTCATGATAGACAATAAATATATTTTTTGACATCATTAATGACATTCACCGCTCAATCAAATTTACAAAAGGAATTAAAATGAACGATTCGATAAGTTCCTTGTATTTGACCATAACGAAAATAAACAATAAACATAATTTTTCAATTTTTCACAAACCTTCGTATACAGATATTACAATGCATAGTACTTGGACCCACCCGCGTATCAACACAAAGTAGCCGCATATAAGAGTTTGATCCACAGACTAGTGAATGTACCTCTGCGAGAAAAGAACTTCAATGAAGAATTGGATTTAATTCAATTCAGGAAGTTTATCCAACCGATTCAAATACCAAATAAAATTTTAGGGTTATTACTTAATTCGGCAAACCTTCAGAGAAAATTTCTAATTATTCAAGACATAAAGATATTAATATTGCTTACAGAACAAATAATACTTTGGGGAAATTTATTAAAAACAACGAAGATCCAATTGAAAAGTCCGACAAATTCGGAGAATTTGAACTAACGTGTGGTACTGTCCGAGTTTTTTCATAGGACAAACAAGTAGAACCCTCAAGCAACGCATATTCGAGTATAGAAATAGTTTCATTAAGGGCAAATTTAATTCAACTTCTGCTAACCATCTCCTGGATGAAAAGCATTGCTTTACTTATGAATTTGAACTTTTGCATGTAGAAATGAAAGGTAAAAAACTCCTAGAGAGCTTAGAGATTGACAAAGACAAGAATCCATAATATTTATCAAATGACCATCTTAATTTGAATAATTGGCCCCTTTCAAATCTGTTTACTAGAAATTGAATAATCCCCCATCCAATAATCACTTGATCACCTGATATCCAACTGATTACCTGCTACTAATATTTATATCGAACGCCAATAATTGTAATCCAGGTTCATTAAAAAAGCTATAGGGGTTTTGTAAACAAATTTTCTGAAAATCGTAATGTTTTTAGTTTATTCCATATGTGAATGAGATATTTATATGTGAATATCGCAGGAAAATTCACAAACGAAGATGACATTAAATCTACTTGAACAAATGAATTTCATGAATAATAACTATTGAATATTTTCCCAATCGTAGGCAATCAAAAAACCATAATCCGATTTATTTTCAGGTGAATTTGCAACATACCCTGGCGGAGGATACATAGCACCTTTGGGTAGAACTTGGAAAAACTCGCTTACCAACATGAATTATTTTCACCGTAACGATTGGATTGACAGATACACCCGATGCATATTTCTTGAATTCCTAATGTATAGTCCAAACAGCAATCTTTTCCAATCAGTCAGAGTGGCGTTTGAACTGGCTGATACTGGACTCGTCCTCGCCATGTACAATGTAAGCAATATGCGAACCCCATAGAGAAACTAAAAATAAAGAGGGTTGTCAAACCTGCAGTAAAAGTTGGCACCATGTTTAGACAGTGGCGACATATCCCGCAACTGGCCGAACTGAGTTAGTACAGTTGGTAAAACAGATTCATCTTCAGTTACCGATTGAGATGAGGCGGGTTTTTTGAAAGTGTTACTTTTATATGATTGATATGGTATATGTTTTATAAGTGATCGATTTGCCATTCCTGTATTTCATTGAATGGTTGTATCATATGAAATACAGGAATGGCAAATCGATCACTAATAAAATATATACAGTAATCGATTCGTTTGTTTGTGGTTGAAATAAAGTTTCAAAATGAATCCTTGTTTCATGATATCAAGAACAAAATTGAAGTTCTTATAAATCAAGAATAATAAGTTGAACACATAAAAACACCTTTTATTGTATCTAGGACAAGGTACAACTACAGACAAAACAATAATAAAACTCTGAAAAACAACAAAATTAAAAATATTCTTCATTTTATCATCAAATCAACCAAAATAAAAACAAATTACATTTACAACAAACCTTCAATAATTTTGTTCATTTATTAGCACAAAGGAGAACGAGTAGGTATAACAAATACTCCAGTTTGATGATAATCTCCGTACTTCCTCAAATGGTGATAGGAAATAGAAACTGATGGACGGAAATAAGTATCAGTTTGTGAAAACATTTCTGCAACTGATGGATGGAAATGAGTATCAGTTTGTGAAAAGCAGTTCATATTTCACCTTGTAAAAGAATATTTCCAGGAATTTCAGCGTCAACTCAAATAACAAAACATTTTATTTTCGACGTAGGGTTCCTAATTCAAGTTCATAGTAGGTATAATTTCATAATTTCTGTCATCAATTTTTCGATGACAATAACAGTAGAAGAATTATTCTGAAATTATTGCGTGGTTTGTCACAATGAGAAATGCATTTGTAAACAATAATCTTCTATTTTCTGACAAATGTCGAAATTGGAAAATTATCATGTCATCAGTCGTCTGTGGATTGCGGGCAGCGCCTCCATGCGCGACTGACTGTACCAAAAACTTGGTGGTCAAGATCGCCAATGTTTCAAACAGTCACTTTATTTTTAATTTGTCTATAGCGAACCCCATATGGATTGGAACTATTCGTATTAGATTTGTACTGAGATTTTGGAACACTTTCATATTTCCCCATTATGATTTCTTATATCACAGTTGTTTTGTCCAAATAAAATTTTCCACTAATGTTCAGGGCTTGGGGACTATTTATCCGGTGGGAGAGGGGAAAACAAGTTTAGTATTTGAACTCTATCTTTGCAAGGGGATCATACATAGACCAACAGTCCGTGTCACTTTTCGAACGCATCATAAGTTTACGCACACTGAACACGGGAACTTGTGGTACAGACAGTAATATCAATTTATCCTGGCGAAAGTCGGCGCAAGCTGTCATTAGACCCAGACGATTCTATTGGTTCGTTGTTATGAACATAGGTGTGTATGTTACTTGGATTCATTTGCCATCATCAAATTATCGCACCAGAGCACAAATCAAACTAACATACACGCCGCTGTCACAGTTTATAGCTAAAGAAGCAGTTAGCTCACTTGGCCCAAATGCATGTTCCAAGGTAACATCCACTCTTCGAAGTATCCCAAAAATTTCAGTATTAGTAACACAGTAACACGCGGTATGCGCGAGGGATAAAAATCAGAGTTGCGCAGTGTAAAACGGGAACATAAAGATCAAAGTGCCGCCGCCAAGTGAGCGAACTGATTCTTTAGCTATGAACTGTGCCGCTGTCTGCAGTGGAGTGGGCGTTAACCATATGAAATCGGTGTTGTGCGCATTCAACCTTTTTGTCTGATTAAAAGAAAACTACTGTATCGATGTCGACGATGCTACAGACGTGCCCGTCATACATTTTTTCTGAGGCGAAGTGATAGCAAGGATGTTGAACGGTTATAAAAGAGGAATTGAAAAATATTGAAAGTTCACGACTAAGCGTATTAAAAAACAAAAGCAACACTTTAATGTTGTTAGGGGCATGCGGTAACTTTTTACTGTACATTGGTGATGATGTTAGGAACAACATATAAAAAGTTACCAACCGTAAAGCGTCTGGCTTGATTTATTATTCAACAAATAAGTTGCAAAATTCCATTGTTAATTGAATATCTTGAAAAACAAATATTTTTTTTTAAAAACTGATGAAATAAAGTTCTGTCAAAATCAGCCTTGGGGGTTTTGAGTAATCAATGAAAATCTGTTTTTCTCTAGAAAAAATCACACCCTCTATCTCGAAAACGAAGCAAGTTAGGACACAAGTTTATGGTAAAAAAAAACTCTGGGTCACCCTGCATAAACATATAAGTATGAATCATTATACGTCTGTTTCTCAAATTTGTTTCGTGATACTATACCAATGTCTTAGGATAAAAAATACTGTGATATAAATCGAAAATATTTAAACTTCTTGCATTTCGTATCACATTCAGCAGGGGTTAACATGAGAATCTGACTGAAGAAATTCGAAGAGTGAATCTAAGTGTCTGTTACACTAAAGCTCTGAAAAATAATAAAATACATCGGGGGGTTCTTTCTATATTCATCAATATTTTTGCATAAACTACAATCTGTTGAAAATAATAGAGCAGTACTGGAAAATTATGAGTAGATATGCAATAATCAAGGGGAATTGAAAATTGAACTGTAGTAACAATAGGGAGATCATTTTCGAAAGAAAGATTGACATTATCTTTACACATGCCATTCGTCCAGAACTTAGGTTTAAGGAACACATCTTCAGCTACAAAAAAAAAATTAGGTTTAGCATTGGTGTATTCGGGGTATACTCCGGAACTACAATTTTGCGTTTTCATAATGCTGGGAAATTTACTCTTACACGTAGTACACTGTTTCACTCTCTCTGAACTCACTTTTTTTTTTTCAGGTGCAAACTGCTCATCTCCTCTTTGTTCAGAATGAATCCAGCGTACTGTTTCAAGTGGTGATTGCCTTATTCGCACTGATGGTCTGTATTTTGTTGGTGAAACTCCTGCTCAAAATGGCGAAGAAGAAGAAACTCTTCCTCAAAGACCTGTGGATCCTAGCTGATATAATCATAATTTCTTTGAGCTTGGCTTGTTCGTTTCTTTTTCTGGAGCGATCGTTCGTGGTAAAAATGTTTCTCGATGAAATTGAAAATGCCAAACACAATGAGTTCATCAATTATTTTCATCTTTTCTCTTCGGAATCAACACTGACTATCCTGGCAGCTGTTTTGGTATTTATCGCAACTCTAAGGCTTTGGAAGTTGCTCAGATTCCTCCTTATTATCAAAATCGTCGAAAAAACTTTGAGATTATCTGTTGCACGGCTTTTCTTGGTATTTTTATACCAAACGCTGTTAATTTTTCTGTTTCAACTGATCGGTAGAATACTATTTGGAGACCAGCATGAGTTCAGGCATTCTGAAGATTCAATGATGACGTTAATACTACTGGCATTGTGTTTTCTCAAAACATACGATTTCCATACAGTCAAAACCTCCTTGCAGAGATTATACTTCTCCCTGTATTTGCTCGCTTCCTTTTTCTACCTCACAACTTATATAGCTGTGATCACTAATTGTTATGCGGACGCCCAAATATATTATTCCAATCAAAAAGGATACAACATGTATGATTACCTCAATGAGCAGTACCTGTACTTCAAAGAGGTTGTTGCGAAAAAAACAAAAACACTCAGGATAAGAGGGGGACAAGACATCAGTTCCGCGGAAGAAAAACCTATTTTTCCCAAAGCATACACACGTCGATATGCCAAATGTTTGAAAATGCCTGAGAATAGAATAAATATAATGGGACACATAACTCGTGGAATCGTGTGGAACATGAAATCCAAGAAGAAACAGGAAAATAATTTGATTGAAATGATCATTGCGAATATGATGCGAAATGATAGGAATGAAAATGATTATTTTTTTGTGGGAAGTTCCGGAAGTGAAAAAGCTATCTTTGTTGATGATCTGATCTTCAAGAAGATGGAAAAGAATTGTAAATGTTCTCCTCTCAAGAAGAGAGCAAATTTATAGAAAAGTGTTGGAAAACAATGAAAAGACGTTTGGAGAAATTGAAAAAAAAATATCAAATGTATCATATCTCCTTGGTAAAGTTGATTTCACGTTTGATTATTAAATTTGATGATAAGAATCGATTTGAGAATTTCATTGAAACAATAGAAAGATACATTATTATCAACTTCTCATTGGTGAATAAACGTTTTCGGGTGGTATTCTCGAATAGCTAGATAGGGAAGCTGCATAGCTGGAAATAAAGGAGGACTTTTTTATGGAGTATACAATTGTTCATGAAAACAACTCCATCAATCCCAAATGGATGTCGTTTACCAAAAAAGTACCATGCGCCAAGAGATAGTTTTGAGTAAACACAACTTATATTCAGATTGGTTTTATAAAATACACATGGACTTGTGAGAGTAATTGATCGCACCTACATTTTATTAGGACAAATATTTTAATAAATTTTTATCTAGGTTCTTTTTTGAGAAACGCATTATTGCTTTAGCTCGTCACTGAATTGAAATAGAAAAATCGAAAATGAAACAACGTATTATTCGATGTTCTCAACTTCAAAATCAACATCATTACCGGAACCCTCTATTGAGCCTTCAAAATCCATTCCTTTAAGGTTTATATAAAATTTCCTGATATTTTTCCTTCCTTCAAGTTATAAATTTTTTAAGTAGTTATTGGTTTGCCTTCGGGCCACAAAATTTTTCATTTGGCGTCGGGCAGTCTCAATTTCCTTTTTTTTTTTGCATTTTCTGAAACCTTGTAACGGTTCAATGTCTCGTTACAACAATATATCTAAACTCATTATAATCGATTCATTTTTTATTTTATAATACTCCGTTTCGTTTTGTCAGACCTCTTCCTCGTAATTAATTCAACAAAACAATAAGGGTTCCGAGAACAACCTGTTGGATATTCTGAGAACTGTCTTCAGTTTATGAGTGATCTACTTCTTATCATAGGGAACTAATTCGCTATTTGGAGGCCGTGGGCCATAGATGGCATATGCATTCACTTATCGATCGTTCGAATTCAAAATATTCATCGATATATTGTTTTTCTGAATAGGTTTTCGATCGATGGATTTCGTAGTGGTACGAAAATAGGAATATTGTAGATGGGCAGTTGAATTTCGGCCATTGTGTTTTCAGTTGGTTGAACAGTTACGCGAATTTCTCTGAAATGATTTTCAGCCACATAGTGGGATATGATTCTGCGAATCTGATTATTTAGTTCTCTTGTTGGTGAATACCGATTTTGCTGTTGTTTGGAGAAGGAACTATCTTCCTAGGAAGGATTTATTTTCAACCGATTGAAATTCATAAATTTTGCCGATCAGTAACGAAGCATCCATTACAAGATTTTTAATTGAGGTGATGCAAACCCTCATCCAGAGGTATGTTCATTATATTTTCTGTATCCATGTGTTCGGAATGTTTGGGTACTCGCATTTTCTGATGCACTATTCGTTTTTCAGGGTTTTCGTGCACCCCTTTTTGGTTACCATCAATGATTTTCCTTGTCGCCTATGTACCTGGTGAAACGTATTCGTATGATGAGATGTCTGTTGAGGTTGGATGCTGACTATTAACCATTTACGTGACCAAGGACGTTAGTTAACAAAACTGAACATCATTTTGGAGTTATACCACCGAGTGATTAGAGTACCTAAGCTTCTTCGAGTATCTTCGTTGGATTTCTTTTCTTGGGTGGAGCCCCAAGGATCCTACAGATAAGCCTAGCATTACGAACTGATTTATTATTATTATTTTATATAACTAGTTATTATTCTTTACTTGGGACCTTCGTATTCCAATATAGATGGTGTGTACCACCATAAATATATCACAGGTATCCGTGTGAACCTCATATGCGCATATCTGGTATACCTGATTATTATTATTTTTGTTATATGAAATTGATTCCATCAAAATCTCTATCCCTTTATATCGGTGTTGTTCATGTAACATTTTCATAATTGACCATATAAAGTTCTGCAATTGAATAATAGTAATTTCACCGAATGTTATCTTCGATTGATACTCAAGTAAAGTATTGTGTAGAAAGTTCTGTTTGATTTTTGATATATTGATACCAACAGTAAAAGTTGGGTGTACAGGGTGGGTCCCAAAACATCGGGAGTTTTCTAACTTTACTGCCAAAAGTTAGTGGTGCCCAAATATATATTTTTTTTTTAATCTACTCACGACCGGCTCTCTGACTCGTAGCCGAGTATATATGTGTATACGTATAGGTATATATGTACATATATATACATTTTTCTTGATTTTTGTCTCTTGCACGTGCACATTTAAGCACCCATTCCTAGGAATCTTATTTGATATTGCATTTCAACAAAAGGACGTCGCAAATTTGGCGCCCAACGTGGGGCTCGAGCATTTTTTTTATATATATATATATAGGGTGTGTCAGAACGCTTAGAATTTTAATTTTGTAATTTTGAAATTTTGTTTCGGTCATTCAACTTGAATGGTATACTGTGGCACTCTGTGGTAGGTATTCGTTGAGTTTCAGATATTTCCGGACGTAACAATATTTTCCAGCGTCCCGGCTCCTAGTAACACTTGGTCTTGTAAAGTTTGGTTTGAATATTAGTGTGTTTTGTGGGTGTATATGTGGTATTAGCGACCACTCACGTAGAATTCAGGTGGGAAAACGTCGAGACGCTTACCTACACTTACCGACGCCAGGCGTCAATTTGTAATTTTTTTTTTATTTATTATTTTATTTTTTTTTTCTTTCTCAACGTTTTTTAAGAGCAAGTTATCACACTTGAGTTTGAGTTTTTTTTTGTCAGATTAAAAATGGAGGGTAAAGTAGAAGTGAATCGCTTAGAGAAAGAAGAACTCTCATATGAACTTGACATCAGAGGTATAACAGGCTTGACGACAGTTGACAGTATGAGAAAATCTCTAAGGAATTTACTGAAGTTAGAAAAAGCTGGTACTAGTCTGACTTTTCCATCGTATCCGTTCACTTTTGACGAAGATTCTGTTTATATTGAGAGGAAAATTAGTGAAATTGAAATGTTAGTTACAGATTTTTCTGATAGTGAAACTAGTTTATCTTTTTCGAAAATTGATTCCAAACTCTATAAGTACGTCCAGTTCAAGAAAATTCCTGGTCTGGATTTTCATGACGATTGGAAGCTCGTTATTCCTAAGAATAAACGAAAAGATATTTTGTTGAAGTGTCATGATGATCCTCAGGCTGGACACCCTGGGGTATTCAAAACATTCAAGCGTGTATCTGAGCATTTTTATTGGCCTAAAATGAAGGCAGATATATCTTCTCATGTTAAAAGATGTAAGGTGTGTTGTGAAAACAAACCGGAACAGCGGAAGCCGGCCGGTTTGTTAACACCTCATAGGGTTGTAGACAGACCTTTCCAGTTAGTATGTTGTGATTTGATAGGCCCTCTTCCTAGATCCAATCGTGGGTTTAAGTTTATTTTAGTAATAGTTGATAATTTTAGCAAGTTTTCTCTAGTGATTCCCCTACGCAATTCTACTGCGAAGTTAGTATGTACGGCTGTGGAAGATCACTTATTTTTGATGTTTGGACCACCTAAATTTCTACTTTCCGATAATGGTAGTCAGTTTCGAAGCAAGGAGTTCAATAATTTGCTTGCTAATTATGCGGTTAAGCAGATTTTCACTGCCAATTACCACGCACAGGCAAACCCAACTGAACGGGTCAATAAAACTTTGGAGACTATGATTCGTTGTTATGTGAGTGAAAATCATAAAGAATGGGATAAAATGTTATCTAAAGTTGCATGTGCGATCAGAACTCAGGTACATGAGTCTATGAGGCGTACCCCATATTTTGTTGTTTTTGGTAGGGAATTTCCTATGAATTTGGAAATTGGTGTGCCTGATTCTTCCGGGGATTTCACGGTTGACCAAGAAATTTTGGCACGTGATCGAAGCGTACCTTTACAGCAGTTGTATAAGGAGGTCAAAGGTAAACTGTTGAAGGCAGCAGAAAGGAATAAACGTTATTATGATCTTCGCCATAGAGACGTAAAATATGAAGTCGGCGATGAAGTTTATCGTAAAATTTTGTACACTCTGATGCAGCTAAATTTTATTCTTCTAAACTGGCGAATAAGTTTGTGGCCCTTTATAGTTTTTAAAAAGGTTTCACCATGGGTGTACGAGCTCAAAGACCCCGATGGCAGGTTTCGTGGAAGCTGGCATGCCAAAGATTTAAAGCCAGGTCCGAAATAAGTTGTGGATAATGATGCATCGCGAATAGCTGGTAGGATATCACTTGTTGTATATACATATTTTTTCTTATTATTTTTCTTTATTTACTCATGTGAAATTTTCTACGAAAATTTCAAAGAAGTATGGGTGGAATTTGTAACGGTTCAATGTCTCGTTACAACAATATATCTGAACTCATTATAATCGATTCATTTTTTATTTTATAATACTCCGTTTCGTTTTGTCAGACCTCTTCCTCGTAATTAATTCAACAAAACAATAAGGGTTCCGAGAACAACCTGTTGGATATTCTGAGAACTGTCTTCAGTTTATGAGTGATCTACTTCTTATCATAGGGAACTAATTCGCTATTTGGAGGCCGTGGGCCATAGATGGCATATGCATTCACTTATCGATCGTTCGAATTCAAAATATTCATCGATATATTGTTTTTCTGAATAGGTTTTCGATCGATGGATTTCGTAGTGGTACGAAAATAGGAATATTGTAGATGGGCAGTTGAATTTCGGCCATTGTGTTTTCAGTTGGTTGAACAGTTACGCGAATTTCTCTGAAATGATTTTCAGCCACATAGTGGGATATGATTCTGCGAATCTGATTATTTAGTTCTCTTGTTGGTGAATACCGATTTTGCTGTTGTTTGGAGAAGGAACTATCTTCCTAGGAAGGATTTATTTTCAACCGATTGAAATTCATAAATTTTGCCGATCAGTAACGAAGCATCCATTACAAGATTTTTAATTGAGGTGATGCAAACCCTCATCCAGAGGTATGTTCATTATATTTTCTGTATCCATGTGTTCGGAATGTTTGGGTACTCGCATTTTCTGATGCACTATTCGTTTTTCAGGGTTTTCGTGCACCCCTTTTTGGTTACCATCAATGATTTTCCTTGTCGCCTATGTACCTGGTGAAACGTATTCGTATGATGAGATGTCTGTTGAGGTTGGATGCTGACTATTAACCATTTACGTGACCAAGGACGTTAGTTAACAAAACTGAACATCATTTTGGAGTTATACCACCGAGTGATTAGAGTACCTAAGCTTCTTCGAGTATCTTCGTTGGATTTCTTTTCTTGGGTGGAGCCCCAAGGATCCTACAGATAAGCCTAGCATTACGAACTGATTTATTATTATTATTTTATATAACTAGTTATTATTCTTTACTTGGGACCTTCGTATTCCAATATAGATGGTGTGTACCACCATAAATATATCACAGGTATCCGTGTGAACCTCATATGCGCATATCTGGTATACCTGATTATTATTATTTTTGTTATATGAAATTGATTCCATCAAAATCTCTATCCCTTTATATCGGTGTTGTTCATGTAACATTTTCATAATTGACCATATAAAGTTCTGCAATTGAATAATAGTAATTTCACCGAATGTTATCTTCGATTGATACTCAAGTAAAGTATTGTGTAGAAAGTTCTGTTTGATTTTTGATATATTGATACCAACAGTAAAAGTTGGGTGTACAGGGTGGGTCCCAAAACATCCGGGAGTTTTCTAACTTTACTGCCAAAAGTTAGTGGTGCCCAAATATATATTTTTTTTTTAATCTACTCACGACCGGCTCTCTGACTCGTAGCCGAGTATATATGTGTATACGTATAGGTATATATGTACATATATATACATTTTTCTTGATTTTTGTCTCTTGCACGTGCACATTTAAGCACCCATTCCTAGGAATCTTATTTGATATTGCATTTCAACAAAAGGACGTCGCAACCTGTATTGTATTTGCCAATATATCGCAAGTGTTGCAAGTGTCTTTACTTGAATCTTTTCTGCTAAGACAGAATTGTCATAAAAATTTTTTTTGTAATTACAGAAACTTTTTTTTGCACCATTTTCATCTTTATAGAGGTCATACATTTTCATTATTGTGGAATCAGGATGTAAAAATGAAGCTTCGATGGTTTCTTTGAAATAATGTGATTTGTAGCGACGGAATTCATTTATATAGTCAGGAACACTTTGTAGTAGGTCATTGTAAATTTTATTTTTGCCTCCATGCAAACCCTCTCTGGTCTTTCATATTTTCTGTAGGAAATTTAACGCCTGCTGTATTAATTGTATTCATTTTCTTGTAAGAGACTCTTAGAGTATCAATTGAAAAAATTACAAGCCATAATATTGTTCAAAATATAAATTCTAGTATGTTTTTTTTTGACTTCTTGAACAATTCTTCACTGCTTAATATGGTTTATTACTATCTTCAAGTTTTTTCTTCATTTGGTGAGCCTGTTCCTCATTTTTCCTTTCTTAGGACATATTTTCACTGAGTTATAATTTTTCAAAATATCTCCAATATCTTCTATTTCATTTTCCAAGCATTGCTCCTCTACCTCTCTTTCTCTGTTGATTCGGAGCCCAAAAATTCTGATTCTGGGTTAATGAAGAATTATCTTCACTTCCCCGTTTCTCAACATTATTATCTAGTTCCTTCGAATGTATATCAACAGATTCAACTGTGTACTTTCGGATTATTTTGGGTTTATTTCTCCTAAATTTCTGTTTGCAAAATTATTATATTTTTCGTAACCACAACTACTGACAAATTCTTGTTATCTGAAATATCAGAAATATATTCTACACTTCTTTAACATTATTAATAATTTTAATTCCCTCTATAGAATAATGGAAGCAGCTAGGCTGATTTATATCGAGATTAGCTTCTGTAAAAACTGGTATAATTTTAAGGTTTTGAAGTATAACATTCCTATTTTTTGAAATGTTTCGAATAGACCGGTTTCTTGGCTAAGAACCACATCATCAGTTTCGCTGTCTTCCCAAAACCATAAACAGTGTTTTACTTACTTGCAATAATTATTATCACTAGATTTTCCACCTGATGTTCTCCAATTTGCTTGTCGGCATTTATGTAATGCTTGGAAATTGTATCATTCTCAAGAGTGGTCAATCCTTTATCTTGAACAAGAACACTGTTACATTCAATAGTCTGATAAAAACAATACGAATCAAAATCTCACCCTACTTTTTGAAGTTGTTGTTTTACCTGGTCATTTTCAACTGATGCACTTTGATTATTATTATCTCTGTACACCAAAGCCATTTCTAATTTTTTTTTGCTTCTCTATACATTTTGATGAAATATTCTTCACAGTATGTGATGGTGATGAGAGTTTTACTCCCATTCAGATTTCAAGTGTCCACTCAAACCACACTGATAAACACAAGAACAGAACTATCTGTAACTATAAAAAGTACTAAGCGCCATTCACATTGTGTGAAGTAATTCAAAGAAGGAACTATGCGTTTCGTTTTTTTTTGATAAATACTCTGACACATCGTGAAGATGGTTGTTGGTTCTACCATGCAATCGATAGTATTAGAGTGAATGTGATGCTCGGGTATTTACACGCTTTATATTAGCTTCACTTGTATGTTTGTTTGTAACCGACTCCTTTGGGCGCGATTTTGACCCACTTCCAGACGTCCGAATGATTTGAAATTTGGCGAGTGTACATAATTCCGGTGACAATGCATTGAGACATTTTTGAGCGAAGAAGAAACGAAATGGCGTACGAGTTTTGTGATTATGGTCCGATTCGCTTCAAAATTGGTATCCGGAGGTTTTTGTGGTCGAATATTTTGATTCTTTTGTAAAAATTGGAAAATTCGAAATGGCGGCTTCTAAATGGTTGCCGAATTTTGTGATTATGGTCTGATTCCATTCAAAATTGGTATGTAGGGTGTCATTATGATTCTTTCGTGAAATTGGGAAATTCAAGATGGCGGCTTCTAAATGGTTGCCGAATTTTGTGATTATGGTCTGATTCCATTCAAAATTGGTATGTAGGGTTTTTGGGGTCGAATATTAGGATTCTTTGTAAAATTGGAAAATTCAAGATGGCAGCCTCAAAATGGCGGCCGAGTTTTGTGATTATGGTCTGATTCTATTCAAAATTGGTATGTGGGGGTTTTTGGGGTCGAATATTATGATTTTTCTGTAAAAATTCAAATTCAAGATGGCGACTTCAAAATGGCGGTCGAGTTTTGTGATTATGGTCTGATTCTATTCAAAATTGGTATGTGGGGGTTTCTGGGGTCGGAGATTATGATTACCTCATTTGATGAGATTATTCCATTTTCAATTTGCAAAAAAATAATGGAAATAATAGTTTAAAAAAAACCTAAACAACACGCTTTCATAAATAAACCACACTAAAGTGTAGGAAATAAATAATTGTTTAAAAAAACAAAAAAACACGCTTTTATAGAAAACCAGACTAAAAAAAATGGAAAATAAGAAAAAAAATATTTTATTTAAAAAAAAGCGTGGGGTGCATGGTATCAAAAATTATATAGTACATTACACACCGAGGCGATACCATGCACCCCACGCATTTTTTCAAATGAAATACATTTTTTTCTTTTTTCTATATTTTTAGTCTGGTTTTCTATAAAAGCGTGTTCTTTAGTTTTTTTAAACTATTATTTATTTTATGTATAATCTGAAAACAGTACTATGAGGAGGTTGGTACCTTCAACTGATTTCTGTGGAAATGTCGCATAGTACCTTTCTGGTCAACGACATCCTTTGATATTGAGAATGGGCATGTCCTATGGAATTCTGAAATTTCTGGACTAACAACCGATCAATTGATGATAATTTCGATGATTCACAACATAATATACCTCAGTTAGTAATATACAGTGCGTTCATAAAGTGTGGACACGCTCGATTATCTCACCAGTTAATTATTTTCAATTTTTTACTTTTATTTATGAAAAAATGATTTTCACCCCCACCTCCTTACAAGATATGACGTGATCGATGAAAAAAATTCGATCGAAAGGTTATATTTTCATATAAAAACTGAAAGTTCATATTTTTCTGAGTTCAATCATACCACATACTTCATATAAAACATTTTATGTTACTGTATTCTGAGTATAAAGGAAACAGGTGCTCATATTCCTCAATATTTATTTCATCATCTATTTTGCAATGAATACCTGGAAATTACTCAGTAGTTAGTTCGAGGTTATTTCCAAACCTCAAGTAAGCTATGAAAAATCTGAGAGCCCTTAGCAGCCAGACAATAAGTTCTTAATTAACATTGCATATCTCATTATCAAATTGATTTGTTGTGAGCCTATCGATTCATAAGTCTTCAATATCTTTCTGAAAAATATCACCATGAAAGAAATAATTTGAAATAACGAAATAGGTACTGTCAGAATAACAGCAAATAGAAGTTTTGATGATCTTAGGTACGGCGATCGTGAAAGAGTTATGGCCCAAATATGAGACATCTTCAATGAAAAAAATATCCTGATCGAGAACCAATAAGCAGATCGACATTAGGCAAAATATTGCATAAATTTAATGAAATTGGCATTGTTGAGAATAAGCCTTAGAGTGGCAGTCCCACCGTTACCTATGACATCCAATTAAATGTATTACTTGGAATGGACCTTTACATTTACGAAAAAAAAATTCCAAAACTTATATAGGTCGATTATATTTCATATGAAACGTCCAATTGACTTAGAATGTCATCATATATTTTTTATTTCGAAAAGATATTGCGTTTCAAAGTGTACCCGTGACGTCACGTTCATCGAAAACTACCCCCTCCATAATCCACGTTCAGAAACACGCATTACTGTTCTTGCCAAAAATATAGCTCACTGCTTGATATACACCATTAATATATAATTGAACACTGTTTATTGATAGACTCATCAACGAAAAAACCCATTTCAACAACGGTTTTCTTCATTTAAAACATTCAAAGTTTCTGAACGGGCCTTCCTTTTGATGAAGAGCGACCATTGGCAACACCGCAAATATTAAAGACAGTTCCCATTAAAATCATATTGACATTTGAGGTTAATGTTTATTGTTTATTTTTATCAACTTATTAATTTCTCAATATCAAACGATTTGGTGTGTTTATAATGAAACAAGGCTTCGTAAAAGCAGGTTCGGAAAATTTGCCAAGGGTGGATTATGAAATGCTTTGTTTATGCAACGTTCCCAAGAACTAAGTGAACTAATAACTAAGGATTCAACACTAGCAAATCAATGAGCGCGTTTATGGAACCCCTAGTACAAGAACTAAGAACCATGACTAGAAAGTTGCCCAACTTTTAACTAAGAACTTTGGTTCTTAGTTGAAACGTTCGTGATTGTTTAGATATAATCAATCATAAATGCATTATACTGTGAATATATATGTAGGCTTTGTCTGTTTGTATTATAATATAAATAAATTCATATTCGGTGTTTGCTTCATGTGATGAGTCAAATATTTATTAAGTTTGAACTACTGAAAATATAATTAATAATTTAGAATGAATCGACTTGAAGTATGTTCATACAAATTTCGTAAATTTTTTGAAAAATTATTTACTTATTTCACACCAATTCTTTGTTGAGGGATACTGATCTATTTTTTACAAATACAGGCTTACATGTTCTATGGTAAAAATTTTCCCTATGGTTACAAAGCTATAGAAAAAAAAAATTCTGGAGATATTGGCATTCATGAAGAGAATGTGACAACAAACCTTAAAAAACTTAGACATAATACTGCACATTCTAGTTATTCAGAGTATTTTTGAATTTCAATCAATCAAAATAGAAGAAATTATTCTTATCGACAAAGTTGTTAAAGAATTCGTCCACCGTATGCTCGTATGCTCCTGAAATAAATTGTATTGTGCCATTTGGAGTAGCAGATATTAAAAATTTTACAGTATTGCATTT
Organism: Gonioctena quinquepunctata; assembly: GCA_018342105.1. Classification (NCBI taxonomy): domain Eukaryota; kingdom Metazoa; phylum Arthropoda; class Insecta; order Coleoptera; family Chrysomelidae; genus Gonioctena; species Gonioctena quinquepunctata. The sequence goes on along the minus strand of JAFIRS010001876.1, from coordinate 124,888 downwards.
TTTCTATTCTGACCAAGTCATGGACAGACGAACAGGATCAGAGGGTTTTTCAATTTCCAGACAATAATTGAATTAACTTTCTTATAGCGAGCTCTGAAAGGGATCGGCAAATTTCTTTCAATTTCAGATATTTCAGGCCAATATATAAGCTCTTATAAATAAACAATTTGCCATCATAGGCACAGCTTTTGTGAAAATCTTGTGAACACTTGATTTACTCATATCAAAGTCATCAGCCAATCGAGAGTATACATCCCCAACCCGTATCTTTTTTAAACTTATCAGAACATCCATATATTTAATTTACTCAATTTTGGTAATGTATTTCACAATGTGGTAAACATTTTCAGGGAGCCCCAAATAATATTACTCTTCTTTTCTATAAGTGCAATAGATAGGCGCTGGCGCTGCTGTCCTTCGATATTTTCACAATCAGGATCGGATGAAGACTGACTAGGAATATACTCAGAATTTTTTTTGGTGGTGTTATTTTGGTGAATCGGATAATGTACTAGTTTGGCTACTGCTAGGAGAAGAACTATTCGAAACTCTTGAGTAAATATTTCCCATGGATGTAATGTCACTGAACACAGTTTTACTAGCTGAAGGAGTGATGTTTTCATTTGGTTTGGGTTTCTTCATCGTTGGTAGGTCATATACTTATGACATTGTCAGACCAATGTCATTTCAGGTTGATATGTGGACAGACATCTTGCTTCAACATAAATTTGGATCCCCTTGTTCTAGCATATTCCTAATTCGTAGTATCTTCTTTCAGCTGGAACCAAAGAACAATATGTTTATAGGACTGGATATAAAATACAGTACTGATCGATGATTTTGCAAACTTGCATTGAGTGAAATTAAAGATCGTTCCTTGATGTACCCACCTGGAAATGTTCTGCACAAAAGCATATATTTCCGCTTTTTACAAAAGTTTGATTCACTTTCACTGGTGTTCAGACAACCGTGCACATAGCACTTATTAGACATTTTCATAGTTATTAAAATTAGAAAATAATTTCCGAAATTTTTCAATACCAAACATTCATGGCAAGCTTGTTCATTTGCAGCAGTTCTCTGCATATCTCGTGTCTCGTATCAGTCGTATCAGATATATGCAAGAAAAAGAGCTGTAGAGAGAAAAACGATTGATAATATTCTATTCCGTGAAGCAAACGAACGAACCTATCAAAGTATCAAATAACAAATGTCATTACGTCACAATTCCATGATTCGCAACTCATACAACGATGCCAAATCAACTTTTAGTGAACGTGACGTCACGAAACCACTTTTTTCCGGATTATGGAAAAACTACCCATCAGAAAAATAAAATAAAAAATCCCAAGTGATATTAGCACATATACTTTCTAATTACATTGTTTTCACATAGTGCATAAAAAGGTCCATTGAAAAAACCTTATCGTTCAATTACAACTTTATCTGGCAACATTGGGATCTATCAACAAATTACATCCATATAAAGTTATTCTCATACATGAACTTAATAGAAACGACTTTGAAAGACGCATGATGTTTTGTAAAAATATGCAAGGGAGTGTGTAATCAAAATAATAGTGTTGAATTTAATGTCTCATTTTCTGACGATTCAAGTTTTTTTGGCGGTACTGTGACGAGTGAAAAGTATTTGGAAATATATCAAACTGATGTAGTTCCACATTTATCTGCAACATCTCCAGACATTAATCATCCTGGTCAGATAGATTCTACTATTTGGTCCACATTATGCTCTAGTGGTTAGAATTTTTCTGAATGAAACCTTTTCCAAGCGCTAGATTGGACGACGCGATCAGATTGAATGACCTGCTAGGTCCCCAGATTGAACTTCCATGGATTTTTGTCTAGGATTACTTGGAAAGTGAAGTATACATAAACCAACCTACTAATTTGAAAGACCTTAAAGAGAGAATCCGAACTGAAATTCAACGAATTGTCAATTGTCGATGTTGTCAAACGTAACCCAAGAATTCATCAGATATCGTCAACTAACCCAAGAAGCTCAATTCCAGCATTTGTTGGGAATATGTTGTTTGTTTATTTTCACTAGGTACTGACTACTTTTAATATTTTCGTTGCAAAATAAATAATGAAATAAAAGTTAAGAAATATGAGCACCTATTTTCTTTATACTCAGTATACTGTAACGTTATAGAGTTTTCGGCTCCGGGCGAGACGAATATCGTGCGAAAAGAGGATGAGAAACGGACGAAGTATCGAGATTTACTCTTCGAGTTCCAAAGACTCTATCCAGACCATTCTGTGAAGATAGTGGTTCTGATTATAGGGACCCTTGGTGGAATGATGCCAACGCTTCTCTCAAACCTGGAAATTACACCGGCATGCCGTTAATCGGCAGAATCTCTAGCCGGCCGCATGCAGAAGGCAGTCATTCTCGGATCGTTACGTCTGCTCAGGACACATGATTTTCGGACACAATGATCTCTCACCTCACGGATGTGGGAGGAGGTCATTGGTTTATGTAACGAGCACACCCTTCCGAATAGGTCGGAGCTTCGGAAGTGAGGGCCTGACTGGAATTGTTCAAGACGAAAAAATAATAACTTTATTCATCCCAAGAAATGATTCAATTATTTATATTAGGGATACAATAATACAAAATAAACAACATATATTTTTAAACAAGTGTATGAATTATTTTATCAGTACAATTATGGAATTATCAGTAGTAATATCCCTAGGACATTGATAATAGACGAGATAATCTTATGACAATCGAAAGCTTTCCTTGGTATCAGCACGAAGCCGAAGGCTGAGAGCTGTTACCAAGCAACGAGCTTGAGAAATTTGTCATAAAATTATGAGGCATTTGTCAATGTCCGAGGGATATTCAACACGATGAAACATTTATTCATCAATTGAAAGTACAGTTAGTAAAACTACAATTATTAGAATTTAACTTAACATTTGATTCGTTGCTGTTCTCTACTATAGAAGATCTATTACCACGCATAATATTTGTTGTGGTATTCTCGATCGAGATTAAAGTATGGTTTTATTGAATTTTGATTGCTATGACCAGTAATTTTCAGCAATTGTTGTTCTTCTACACAACTTTCTGCCAATTCGCTAACAGCAGTTGATCTATTCGAGTGATTTGTTATCTTTTTGTTCTCTACATTCTAGCCAATTGCCTCAGCACCAGATTTAGTCCATCCATTTATTGTATTTCTTCCAACAGGTACATTATCGTACCATTTGTCAGTCTCATTTTTCCAGTGTCGATTTGGTTTTAAGAACAGTCGTGGTAAGGTAATATTGTCGCCTCGTTTTGATATCAGTTTATGAAAAAGACTTACAGGGTAGTTTTGTCTTTCACTATTGGAAACCAACCATTTACTACTTGTACATCTTTAAGAACCACCTTGGCACGTTTCACTGAACACCGGATTGTATTCGATGCGATTTGTTGGAGAGTCATCGTTATTTTTCTTGATTTGAAAAAAATCCACCAGACAAGCAACTGCCTCTCCTCCTCACCACGCTGATTCTACAGCAGCAATATGGTAAAATTTACGCATAAGACCTTCAGGAGTATTTTCATCCCATGGCAATATTATTTCGTTAACTTCAGATAAATTTAACGAAACTGAACTGGACGTTTACATGGATATGCTTGTAGTTTCTTCCTGATTGCATCGCGGGCATCTCTGGCTGGTTCAAATACTATATCGTTTAACCGGCCAGTCTTAATATTATAGTCATCATAGTACCTTTCTTGCAAAAGTTTGCACGAAACGTTCCACATTGTCTTCACCGTTGCTTCTTTAAATTCGGTCCCGTCTTTCCTTCTCATAGTGACCGCCCAATATTTCAGTCAACGCCAATTCTTCCAAGCTTCTATGTTCATTTAATTCATATTCTCGTTCGCAGAAAAATTCCATAGTTATTCCCCAAATATATTTGTGACTGTAAGTTGTATTTCTGGGTTTTTTTTTTATTAGCGCATTCATGGTTGGTTTATGCAACATTTCCCATTAACTAAGACTAATAACTAGTAACTAAGAACTATACCTAAGAGTGCTGTGGTGTTTATGCACTTTCTTGGTTAGTTCTTAGTGGAGAAATTCGCGCATACTCCAACCATATTTGATAATTCGAAGTTTGACAGTCATAAATGTAACTATTAAATTAAAATACCCTAAGCTGTCGAATTGAAAACAACGATTTTGAAAATGACTTGTGATAAAGGGAAAACGTATTTTGCACTATTTTTTTTGCTCATTAATACTTTTGAAAAGTCAACTGTCAAAAATTTTCATTCGGCGCATGCGCACATCCTTTTTTGACTAAGAACTTTGGTTCTTAGTTGAAAGTTGGGCAACTTTCTAGTCATGGTTCTTAGTACTAGTAGGGATTCCATAAACGCGCTCATTGATTTGCTAGTGTTGAATCCTTAGTTATTAGTTCGCTTAGTTCTTGGGAACGTTGCATAAACCAAGCATCCAATACTTCGAATATTCGCATTGCGAAAACGTGACATTTTGAAATTTATTTGGAATGAAGTTGTCAAACTCAATCGTGTTGTCATAGTGATTATAATGCACTGAATGCAATGATCAGTGTAATGTTGACATGATTGGGTGAAATTATTTCATATGACACAAAATGACAAAATTTGAATGGTTGTTAGAACTGTCAAAAATTGTTCAATGAAATAGGTTACATTTCTCTTATTATATGTCTATTCATAAACTGATTGACAACAAGGCCTTCCAAAGCGTGTTTAATTATATTTATTATTCTTTATTTTTATATATTACTGTGTATATTCCTATTCCTTTTATTATTAGTAACTCTAATGTGATTTGTAAATATATATGTATGTATGCATGTCTATATGTATATATGGCATGACATATGACTAAAACTATATATAAGATTTTATTTCAAGATATATTTTGTAACACTCTGTATTGAACTACGTACAAGGAGATTTTCCTCCCTCTGTGGTAATTTCAATTTATTCAGATTTTATGTAAACATTATCATTCTGTAACCAATCTGTATGATGCTGCTGAATAAATTTCATTTTTTATTTATTATCATTATTATTATGACGTATGTAGTATGGTTGAACTCAGAAAAGTGTGAACTTTTAATAATTGATATAAAAATATAGCCTTTCAATAAAAAAAATATCGATGATGTCATATCTTGTAAGGTAGTAGGGGTAAAAATATTGTTTTTGGAAAAAAAAAGTATAAAACTGAAATTAAAAATCGACGTGTCCGTGCTTTACCTCCGAAAGTAATGAACTCGTGCAATAATGGAGCGTTTCCACACTTCATGAACGCACTGTATATAGAGTAATTATGAACCTTAGAAATATCCCAAGATCTTTTGAATATCCGTGTAGGACCAAAAAATCACGTCACTTGGGTAAAGCCAATTAGTCGGAGAGCTGGTGAACATTTTTGGGTAGGTACTTGAGGCAACGAGAAATTTTTTGTAATTGTCCTTGAAGCAACCCTAAATGTCAAAGTGGAGACCTTGCAGCAGGGTAGCGGCCGGTTACCAACGCTCGAATTTTTTTGTACGGGTAATTTTTTATTTTTTCATATTTTTGAGTCATTTTGAAATTGGTATGTCTTCAAGTTAAATATTTAGGGGATTGAAAAATTGCCAGAAGAAGCCAGAACGTTTATTTGGGTTCAAAAGTTAACCGGGCGCTTCTGAAATTTAAAAAAAAAACAAAAAAATATTTTTGAGGCACTTTGAGCTATCCAAACAGTAATATAGATACTTAAAGATGAATAATCCCTAAAAGCCAGATCAATTAGATGGAATTTTATACCTGCCAAGTGAGCGAGAACGTATAATGTAAGTGCGTGTGAACAGCACTATGTTTAGCTTGAGGTGTGAGAGAGCGTATATCAGCTGTACTTCGCCTCAAGGTTACTGGACGCGATTGGCTCTCGCGAGTCCACGTGACCTACCGCTTCCATGAGGGTTCTCAGTACGCATTTTGGAGTAGAAATGAAAATCTCAGTCGTATGATGCAAAGTTTTCGTGAGCCACGTGTTATTGTATATTTCATTCAGTTGTTTACTATTTACAATAAGTTCTGAAAAATTGGTTTCTGCTATTCGTTCTAAAGACACTGAAAAAGTGATTTATTTCACTGGAAAAACTTTGAAGAAGTGTGAGAAATGAGGTGATTATTGTACTATAATATTATTATTTATTTTATGTACAATACTTAATCTTTTTCACTATTCACAGATAATGCAGAAAGAAAAGTCAAACTGCTAATTTCAGGGAGCATGAGCAGGACCCCTTAACATTGACCTAACCTACCTTAATAATCGTTGTAGAAATTGGATCAGGATTTTCTTCAGTTGGACCTTTACCACCATTTAAATGTTTAGAGCATTGATCTATTTATCACAACGAACCTCATCAATGTGAGGTTTTACGAAGGGTATAAAGAACACGTTTTCCTCTGGATATCGATTACCAGAAGTACACTGATTTTTTATTTTTGCGAAATTACAGTGAAAATCGTAGGTTATATGTGGCCTACAATATATACTGTAATTGATTCCCATCGAGTTGCTAAAATTATACAAATGAACGGGAATTTCACAACTACATTGTGAATTAGGGTAAATGATTCAGAACATGAGTATTACAACAAAATAATGAAAATCCAACATGTTATTTAATTTTCCAGCTTATTTTCACATGACTATTCGTATTTGTGGGTTGTGGAATTAATTGAAACTTGTGAAATATCATTGTGAAAATACGCTTCAACCTGAGAGAAATTTCTATTTCACAGGCGATTTTCACAATACATATGTGAATGTACCTCAAGAATACTGGAATGGAATGTATAGATCAATTCTACAGAATTGTAGTGGAATGACACTGTGAGAATACTCTCAAATTGATGAATCTTTTTTTTTTAAATTACTCAATAAGGGGATTTATTATTGTAAAATAATAATTCAAAATAGCTATTGATTATGTAATTCGCAATGTCAAATTATTAAAATCCCAAATAAAAATTATGCTTTTTTTTTATTTGCATAACCATCAGTACCATTTTACAGTATTATTGTGAATTCATCAATGTCGATTGTGAATTTACGTTTTGATTCCACAATATATGTACTGCGAATTTTACGTATTTCACATCCATTGCAAATATATATCTATGTACTTTGAGAAATAGTTTCTGGACATCTTGTATTAAATGGTACTTTCAACTCCTCATCAACTATGCATGATTATAGATGATAAGAGGTTGTAAAATTCACAAGAACACCGTTTCTCGCAGGGAAAATAGGGTACTGAAAATATTCATATTTCTTATATTTATTCAACAGAAGTTGAAATTTATGAAAACAAATGAACATGAATATCTATCACAATTAACAATGAATAAAACACTTGGCAAAACACAATAAAAAACCATGTCTCTAATACATTTTCAATTTTCTGGAGCCATGAAAATTTTGAGAATTATTGAACAGAAATAGTATCATTTTGAACAAATCAATATCGAAAGAAACTATCACTCAACTATTTCTCTGCAAGCGGAAATTCACTATATTCGAATTATAATCGTTTTATCAACTGAAAACAATTTTACGAAATCCAAAAACATTCCAAGAGTGACATACCAGTTTGAAAAATAATGGGCATATAATATTGAAGATTTTTTATAATTTCCTGATGGTCAATCAGGTCTGTATTGATTTTTGTGGTTTCTGTACATTCAAACTTCATTTTGTATATTATGCAGAAGTCGTCCATTGACAAAATCCCACAAAATGCGACTGCCGATAACTTCATCAGAGATAAGGCAAGTCTAGCGGAAAGTTCTGCATCAAAGACAGTGCTCAATTTGAAAATATGTCCAATTCAACGTATACCCATTATATTCGAATTGGCAACACTAAATATTCCAGATATGTACGAATTTGCAAAGAAATAAGGCGATTCTGAGGGGGTCGTTTCTACTAAGGTATTTGATGAGTTCTTGTAAAAATCAACATATTTAATTTATATTGAATAGAATTTTGAACATATACAATACTTTTAATAATATTATTCAACAAAAGTAAAAATTCATAAAAACAAATGAAGATGAATATATATCACGATAAGCAATAAATACAAAAATCAGGTTATAGTATGATAAATTAGAATATTTTTCTGAAAAGCTTAACTTAGTGATGAAAACATTAGAAACAATCTTTCAATCTGTTCATAAGTCCAAGAACTTTTTTTTTTTCGTCGCGGTGGACTTGCTTCCTGAAACCGGGTGTATTTTACAATGCATCCGTTGACATTATGGTAAATGCTTCTAGAAACTCATGGGATCATTCCATCTATAAAAAATTGTAATGCTTTATCGGTAACAAAATACGTCGCTTCAAGAGTCAAATATAAAGAACTCAACAACTTTGTATTGAGCTCAATAAAATTTTCCTCAGAAATTTCACTGTGATGGGACTCTACTTCGAACTCATCTTTTGAATCACAATGAGAGACTTTTGGATTCACAATAAGATACTCCGGACTCAAACGAATTGAAGTGGTTTCTCAAAATGTGGTTACTTAAATTCGCAACCTCATCAAAAATGACTTCCGAAGTGCAGTTCTTCAGTGGACATTGAACAAATTCGCCATTTCTTATATGATCATATAAATGTCTACTGATATTTCTTCGGTCAGTTTTAGAAAAATAACAATCTTTCACCGAACATCGACATGTCACGTTTGAAAGTATTTTTTTTTCTGTGAGGGAATGGAACCTAAACAAGTGTGACTTATAACCTTGATAGCTCTTTGTTTTGAAGCGACAGTTTTTTCTCAAACGAGGGAATACTGCAGTTGGATGATTTCTGTGATGATAAATAATGGAGTTCGTATTTTCTCAAAGTTTTCAATCGATACTTACAAATAGAACAAACGAACATCCTGGAATAAGTCTGAATTCACACTTTAAATGCTTCATGTATACACGAAATAATTATTTCAATACTTACGTTTAGTTGCACGTATTGAAACACTGTGAAAAATGGAATTATCACACAAACACGTTGCGTCGACTATGAAACTAACAGTCGAATAGCCGAATACGCTGCCAGTGAACCTGAGATGCAAAGGACAACGCCCTTAGCCCTCTGATTTAATTGGTCAGAAATAACAACGATGTTGTTAATTCACAGCATAAATGCGACGTGCTCACAAGATTTTCATATTAATACAATTGCATCTTAATTTCTCTGAAGCATTGCTAATTCACATGTGCGATATATTTGAAAATGAAAAGGAAGAATTTCGTGTCTAGGTATTGAGACTACGCAATTAACGAAAACAGATACCGACTAATGATTTGAAATATCGCAATGCCTAAATAACTTGAGTCCGAGAAGTTTAAATATAATCATACTTTTATTGGTTCCTATCTGGTGAAATGAAATGTTTTCACAATTCCTCTAGTGATCGAAACTGTGTTTACATTTTTGAATAGTTGCAACTGCACACAGAATATTTTTATCGCAAATTTTCATGAAACCAGATGAGTAGGTAGGTACATGAAGAAGTACTCACCAATAGTTAACAATGAATCATCGTTTTGGATAGATAACATTGATCAGTGTAACATTTCTGAAATCATGTGATGTGATTTTTTATTATGAATGCGATTTCTGTCCTGTTTGTAATTTTCATTCGCATTTACACAACGTAGCTGAAAAAAAAAACAAAAATGTGAAGAAATACGGAGGCATTTGAAAAATCCAACTTCTACGTTATTTTTACGAAAATCTTGTGCAAAGTTCAACAATAGTGTGATATCACAAAGTTATATTTTTATCAATTTACAAGTCGTCGACCTTAAAATGAAGAGTGGTTGTATTTCCACAGATTCATTGGTAAATTCACAAGGAATGTGATTTCTGTTACAAGGTCTTGTGATTTCATGGACAAGTGGGTGAAGTGATTGTGATTTCATGATGTGAATCCACATATTGATAAGGTGAATTTACTATATATTTGTAAATTCAACGACAGGCTGTAATTTTTTATTGTATTTTTTAGTATCGAAATTTTACAATACGAACTTGTTGTTTTACTGATTTACATTGAAAATTCACCGAAGGCATATGAAACTCACAATATTTCCATACAAACACAACATAATAATCAAAATGCTTCTAGGTATAGCTTGTTATTGTTGGCAAACATGGAATTACAGCATATAACTGTATTATTTCCGGTCAGTTTCGAACTAAACTCACATTGTAATCCTGGGCTTGTTTTCAGTGTACAGTTCGCAAAACTACAATGTTTTGTTGGGATTTTGATTATTAAAAAATGTATTTTTTTAATTACTTAATTATTTTAAATAATTCAACCGTATCACTTGAATAACACTATCTTGAATGAAGAAGGTTTGATGTTTATCCCTACCACAAGAGCTGCCTCTCGTGAAATGTTTGCCACATTATTCTCAGGAAAAAGGCTCATTCCACATTCTACTCTGGCGTTTGGTTTTCGTTTCTTTTGAAAAAGTTATGTTTGAATTGTAAATTCTAATTATTCAAGGAATAGTTGGGAAGGTGTGTACGGTGCCAGTTTGCAAAAACCAAAGCAATGATTGAGGTAAATTATTCATACGGTTTCCCAACGATACACATACTCAAAAGAAATGGTTCATAGCGATGAAACACTCAAGAAAACTTGTCGGCGGTAGATATATCTTTGTTTGTGAAGATCATTCTGACGTTAGTGTCAATTAGTTATGAATATAATGATACTGACAAAATTTATGTGTCTGATTTCAGCTTGAGAAGGATGCGGAAAATTGGATGTATTATAAAACAATTGTGTCTGAATTGAAAATCAAACTAGGGATACTGCCCCACAAATTCATTGATAGTCCCTCAAAAAAAGATCCTCTTAGTGCCTTCACTGAGTCCAAGAGAAAGAGAAAACTGGAAACATCACATGCCTTCTCACGGCCACTTCCTAGCAAAAGAGATTGCGAGGGGATTGAGACACATTTAGGGATATTTCAAGTTAATCGAATATATTTAGGTATATAAGTCAATTTGATACTCAAACAAAGAAGCTTTGAAATTGTAACATCAGATGACGTTGAAAGGGTGGATGAAGCCACTTCGCCTACAATTCAGTACAATCATCAATTTGCAGAAAATGTTGTTCTGAGTGTGGATCATCAGAGAATTCATTGTAGATATCATAAAATCTGTTGATGAAGTTGAGAAATCGATGCGATAGTCTAGGTTGCTTCAGGCTATCTCAGAATGACTTCTCCGAAAAAGTTGAGCCCTACTAACAAAGGTGAGGAGAGAACACAATAATCTAAATCAACTTCTCTTTTATTTTTCATTAAGTAACACCCTGCATGAGATAATCGGAGAAGGTGGGTGATCCCAACTAAGCAGTTTTTTGGATGAACAAGGCCAAATCCCAAGATCGATAGGGCTAATGATCATTATTAGGATAATTATCACTCATTAATAAACACATGAATTTCACAAGTAAGGGTGGACTTTTCATTTTATGAAGACCTCTTGATTTTGGCAAGGGAATTCTGAACCGTCACAGAGGGTCCCATAGCTGTTTGGAAGAAAATATTCACTATATTCAGAATTTTCCAATACTTTCAGTCAGAAGATTGTCATCCCATGGAAAAAAAAATCACAAAATATATATGATATAAAAAATAAATAATAATAATAAAAATATTTGACTTGCAAGTTACTATAAATTACAATCACAGGTTTAAAAACATTATAACAATGGACAAGGGAGTTCAGAGAACATACGAATTAATTTATACATAACTATCAAGGTAATTTGGGTTCTTGCGATAAGATAGTCGTATTGATTTGTTGAAAATATGAACAGGATGTTTATAAAATCAGATGTGGAATCATCTGCGACTGAAAGATAAACTTCAGTCACTATCTTCCATCGTCAAGATAACCTCTTGTGGGGTATTCATGTTGAAAAGGGAAACATTGTCTATTGAATATTGATAGAAAGATTTTTCTGTGAATTGAAAAATCCACGATTAAAATGAAGTTATTTTTTGTGAACGTCTAACAGAGAACAACAACTTCCCCGGCTAAAGCCACGCTGGACATTGAACTACATCTTATAGATATTCTGAAAAGGCCCTAACTCAAAAGAAAAAATCTGAAATTGAAAATTTTGCATTTTCATTCAGATAGTTATTTGATTTTCTATTCCAGTGTTAATTGAGAACTGATAAAGATGAATGAGGCAAAGATGATGTTTTCCAAAAGAGAGTACTCTCCAGAAATCATTCGTAACATTGACGCAGGAGAGACATCGCATTCACTAGGTCTACAATACATTTTTGTCGACGAAAATCTATTTCACGCTTCCACGATCATCAGGAAGACCGGAAGAAATGGGAAACACAGTTTCAAGAAGCAATCTCACTTTGCGAAGATGGAAAAAGTTAGAATCGTTTCTTTTGGAGAGACACTTTGAAATTAGTGTTTTCTGACATTAAAACCTGTCATGGGGTATGATAGATTGATTTGTTGAAAATATAAACAGGATGTTCATAAAATCAGATGTGGAATCATCTGCGACTGAAAGATGAACTCAAGTCACTATCTTCCATCGTCAAGATAACCTCTTGTGGGGTATTCATGTTGAAAGGAAAACATTCTCAATTGAAATTGATAGAAATTTTTTTGTGAATTGAAAATCCACGATTAAATGAAGTTATTTTTGTGAATGTCTAACAGAAACAACACTTTCGGCTAAAGACACGCTGGACTTTGAACTACATCTGATAGATATTCTGAAAAGGCCCTAACTCAAAAGAAAAAAATCTGAAATTGAAAACTTTGCATTTTCATTCAGATAGTTATGTGATTTTCTATTCCAGTCTTAATTAAAAGCTGATAAAGATGAATGAGGCAACGAAGAATGTTTTCCAAAAGAGAGTACTCACCAGAAATCATTCGTAACATTGACGCAGGAGAGACATCGCATTCACTAGGTCTTCAATACATTTTTGTCGACGAAAATCTATTTTACGCTTCCGCGATCATCAGGAAGACCGGAAGTTAGGGCCTTTTCAGAATATCTATCAGATGTAGTTCAATGTCCAGCGTGGCTTCAGCCAGGAAAGTAGTTGTTTTCTGTTAGACATTCACAAAAAATAACTTCATTTCAATCGTGGATTTTTCAATTCACAGGAAAATCTTTCTATCAATATTCAATTGAGAATGTTCCTTTTCAACATGAATACCCGTTGTTTTCTGTTAGACATTCACAAAAACGCAGATGATTCCACATCTGATTTTGAAATCCTGTTTATATTTCCAACAAATCAATCTATCATACCATGAAGTTTAATGTCAGAAAACACTTTTCAAAGCTCAAAGAAATTATTCTAACTTTTCCATCTTTCAAAGCTTAAATGTGTGTTCATGTCATGATGAATGAATAATGTCGACAAATGTTTCAATGATGATCTGCGAAGTCGAATGACGTGGTACTCTTGAAAACATTCTTCTCCATTCATCTATGAGTTCATAGACGAATAGAAACAAATATACTGTGAAAATGCAAAATTTTCATTTAATTTTTATTAGGCCTTTCAGAATATCTATCAGATGTTGTTCAATGTCAGCGTCTTCAGCCGGAAAGTAGTTGTTTTTGTTAGACATTCAAAAATAACTTCATTTGATCGTGGATTTTCAATTACAGAAAAATCTTCTATCAATATTCAATTGAGAGTATTTCCTTTTCAACATGAATACCCACAGAGTATCTTGACGATGGAAGATAGTACAAGTTCATCTGTTCAGTCGCAGATGATTCACATCTGATTTATGAAATCCTGTTTATATTTTCAACAAATCAATCTATCATACCCCATGACAGGTTTAAATGTCAGAAAACACTTATTTCAAAGTGTCTCCAAAGAAATGATTCTAACTTTTCCATCTCTGCAAAGTGAGATTGCTCTTGAATATGTGTTTCCATTTCTTTCGGTCTTCCTGATGATCGTAGAAGCGTGAATAGATTTTCGTCGACAAAATGTATTGAGACCTAGTGAATGCGATGTCTCTCCTGCGTCAATGTTACGAATGATTCTGGTAATACTCTCTTTGGAAAACATTCTCTTTGCCTCATTTATCTTTATGAGTTCTCGAGTTAAGACTGGAATAGAAAATCAAATAACTATCTGAATGAAAAAGTAAAATTTTCAATTTCAGATTTTTTCTTTTGAGTTAGGGCCTTTTCAGAATATCTATCACATGTAGTTAAATGTCCAGCGTGGCTTTAGCCGGGGAAGTAGTTGTTTTCTGTTAGAAATTCGCAAAAAATAACTTCATTTTAATCGTGGATTTTTCAATTCAGAGAAAAATATTTCTATCAATATTCAATTGAGAATGTTTACCTTTTGAACTTGGATACCCCACAAGAGGATATCTTGACGATGGAAGATAGTGACTAAAGTTTATCTTTCAGTCGCAGATGATTCCACATCTAATTTTATGAACCTCCTGTTTATGTTTTCAACAAATCAATCTATCATACCCCATGACAGGTTTTAATGTCAGAAAACACTAATTTCAAAGTGTCTCTCCAAAAGAAATGATTCTAACTTTTTCCATCTTTGCAAAGTGAGATTGCTTCTTGAAAATGTGTTTCCCATTTCTTCCGGTCTTCTTGATGATCGTGGAATCGTGAAACAGATTTTCGTCGACAAAAATGTATTGAAGACCTAGTGAATGCGATGTCTCTCCTGCGTCAATGTTACGAATGATTTCTGGTGAGTACTCTCTTTTGGAAAACATTCTTCTTTGCCTCATTCATCTTTATGAGTTCTCAATTAAGACTGGAGTAGAAAATCAAATAACTATCTGAATGAAAATGCAAAATTTTCAATTTTAGATTTTTTTTTTTGAGTTAGGGCCTTTTCAGAATATCTATCAGATGTAGTTCAATGTCCAGCCTGGCTTTAGCCGGGAAAGTAGTTGTTTTCTGTTAGACATTCACAAAAAATAACTTCCTTTTAATCGTGGATTTTTCAATTCACAGAAAAATCTTTCTATCAATATTCAATCGAGAATGTTTCCCTTTTCAACATGAATACCCCCCAATAGGTTATCTTGACGATGGAAGTTAGTGACTAAAGTTTATTTTTCAGTCGCAGATGATTTCACATCTGATTTTATGAATATCCTGTTTATATTTTCAACAAATCAATCTATCATACCCCATGACAGGTTTTAATGTCAGAAAACACTAATTTCAAAGTGTCTCTCCAAAAGAAATTATTCTAACTTTTTCCATCTTCGCAAAGTGAGATTGCTTCTTGAAAATGTGTTTCCCATTTCTTCCGGTCTTCCTGATGATCGTGGAAGCGTGAAATAGATTTTCGTCGACAAAAATGTATTGAAGACCTAGTGAATGCGATGTCTCTCCTGCGTCAATGTTACAAATGATTTCTGGTGAGTACTCTCTTTTGGAAAACATTTTTATTTGCCTCATTCATCTTTATGAGTTCTTAATTAAGACTGGAATAGAAAATCAAATAACTATCCGAATGTAAATGCAAAATTTTCAATTTCAGATTTTTTCTTTTGAGTTGGGGCCTCTTCAGAATATTTATCAGATGTAGTTCAATGTCCAGCGTGGCTTCAGTCTGGAAAGTAGTTGTTTTCTGTTAGACATTCACAAAAAATAACTTCATTTCAATCGTGGATTTTTCAATTCACAGAAAAATCTTTCTATCAATATTCAATTGAGAATGTTTCCCTTTTCAATAGTCGTATTGTCTGCCAAAATAGTGAACACCTCTCAATTTGCTCAGAAGCTGGGAGTTTCTTCAATTCAGAGAGGACTTGAACCAATTGAAGCTGTCCTTCGAAGCTGTAGAGATGAAGCTTACGTAACAGCCGAAAGCTTTAGATATGTCGCAAAACACTGCAGCGCTCACTTTCTCCATACTGGAATTAAGATTTTTCAGGAATCGGAAGATTGCATCTCCCGTTCTTCCATGGGTTCGAGAATTGAATAATCGTTTGTGAGTTACAGAACTTCAGAAAAGCATTATCCGCTCCATCATAAGATTTTGATCATGAGAAAACGCCCTTTGTGATTGTGGATCCATCAGGTATGTCGAATTCCATAAAATATCATCACTAATTGAAAAAAAAAACTCGTGTATTGTATATTCATAATCAACAATCAATTTATATTCCAAAATAAATATGGACAATAATGATAAACAATGGAATACACTTACTGATTGTCAATGAGACAAAACATCGAATGCATTACAAATGCAGTGATCACCACTGAAATATATATTACATGTGAATGTTTCAAAGGAATTTTGGAAACAAAATATGAACTTATTATGAGTTTTATAATATATTAATTTATACCCAAAAACATAATTATTTTATTGATCTTGCAAATACGAGAATACCCGAAGCGTTTCCTCATTCTACATTTCATTTCTAAATCATTGAGGAGAGCATAAGAACCATAAGATCTCAATGATGAATTCTATATATAAAATGTAAATCAAGTTTTTATGATTATTTGCTGTTTTCATAATGAAGGAGAAAGAATTGGCTACCCTTAAAATAGAATAACAAGTGCCACACAAGGCAACAACAGAAAAGTACATTTTTTACCTCATAATACTGTGGATTGAACAGAGGAGGATTATCCAACACTTCACATAATCTCACGAGAAATTTTGGTATTATTTATCTGTACTTCAAAAAAGTTTGATTGGTTTTATTGAAAAAACTGAATTAATAATGAAATTTTTTGTTAAATAAAATTTAATAACGTTTATATAGAAAAAAAATAAGTTCACCCAACCAACATATATTCATATTACGACCTCAAACAAGGTTTACGCAGCGTAAAATTTAATTTTTTAAGAAGTGTACATTGTATCAAATACGCAAAAAATTACGTTTTTTAGTAAATTGTCGAATTGTTCATTTTTATAAATGAGTTCATGCTTAAAATTTTTGTTTCGAATGGAAATATAAGTTTTTATTTTGATGTACTTTATATTGAATCGAAAATATAATATTTGAATGTTAGAGAGAGATTGAACATTAGAGAAGACTTGATCGGTAAGTTTAGTGCTCACCTGACGCTCTACGTATAATAGTGGAGTAATATTAGATTTTAGCATTTAGAAGTAGGGGGATGATGGTACTTTTTAACTGTACATTAGTGATGATGTTGGGAACAACATATAAAAAGTTACCAACCGTAAAAAGTGTGCTTGATTAATTATTTAACAAATAAGTTGCCAGATTACATTGTATATTGAATATTATAAAAAAATTATTAAATAATGGTGCCACTCGCAGGAATGGAAAATTTTCACCAAAAAGGCAAACAATTTTTTTTTTAAATGAAAACTGTAAGCTGCAAAATGTTTTTGCTAACGTGCGAAAAAAAAAATATTTCAAAAAATACAAAGCTCAAAATATTGATTACTTTGAAAAAATTAAAATTTAATTTTGAGGCAATGCTTCAAATCTCTAGTTTGAAATGTGATATAGAAACTTGTATATGGGATATAACAGAATTTGTTGAGTGGAGGCCACATTTTTCAACCGAATGGAACAAAAATACTTCTCATGAATACCCCGGTTAATTTCGTAAATGGTCCAAAAGTCTCAAAATGGCAGCTGTTGAAAGATTTAAAAAAATCGCAATATTTCATTTCCATACCCAAAATCGGCAAACTAGAAGTCGTTTGATAGAGCTCCATTAGCCCCACAACTTTTACCCGAAAAATGTTTCTCCGAGATGTACACATCAATAAAAAAATAGGTAGCTGTAAATTATCAGTCATAGAATCTACCTGTACGACTGGCCACGCTATCGTTTTTTCAATGTCATATTCTGGTTCAGCGACCTCAGAAACACTTATAGCATCAATTTGGGTAAAATTTGCCTAACAAAATTGTTTTTCGGTGTTCGAAAAATTAATAAACAAGCACCGCACGAATATAAGTTTATAACTTTTTGCTGCAAGCAATTTCTAAGTAATATCAGAAGGTTTTAGGAAAATCCATGGACTCCTCCAGGATTCCAAAATAATGCATGATTTTAAGCTATTTTTACTCCGCTATATGAAGGTAATTTGAGTTCTTGAGCCAAAATAGTGAACACATCTTAATTTATCCAAAAGCTGAGAGGTTCTTCTACTCAGATAGGATTCGAACCAATTGAAGCTTCGTCCTCTGAAGATGTAGAGATGAAGCTTACGTAACAGTCAAAAGCTTTAGATATGTCGCAAAACACTTCCCACTGAAATATAGATTTTTCAGAAAGCGAAAGAGATTGCATCTCCCGTACTTTTATTGGTTTGAAAGCTAAATTAAGAAATTATATGTAATTCACAGCACTTCATAAAACAATTATCCACTCCATCATGAGCAAACAGAGACAGAAATACATAAGTACCAACCAAAATAAAGTATGTTACATCGATCGATCAACCTCAAAATATTGATATAACCTTAGAGGCGACAAAATCACAATCACAGAACGGATCAGAGACAAATCACAAAAACACCCTGTGTGGTCTGTAATTGCAGTTTACTAAATTATGACAAAAAACGGCGTTGGCGCCATCTGAAACTCTAGATAACTCCTTTTTTCAAGAGGGCTGGTGTCCCCCAGTTTGTCCCAATATTTTACAGATATAAGTGAATACACCATGGTTTTTAGACATCTTAGTCTATACTCTCTGGTGATGTTTGATTCCTATGTGTCAAATATGACAACTCAACTGTATTATTGAAAATGTTACTACGAAATAGTATTCTTCTAGAGACTTCATGTATGTCTGGTGAGTTGTAACGCCTTCTTCAATGCTGAGCATAATTTTTATTCCGTAGTAACTATCTACCTCATCTTTGCCTGCAATGGATCCCAGTTAAATCAATCGGGTGAATCTCGAATTATTCCAGCCTTGAAAAATAGTAACATTGTAATTCTAGGCACACGAGTGGCGGAAACTGGAAAAAATACAAGTTGTGGAAGTACGTTAAATGTTTTGAATTGGTATGTATGTACACTCTCCGTGTGCTCCTTTTACAGCGACAGAGCCTTCAGAGCCTATAACATATTTTTCGAGGATTTTTTTGTAACAATATTTTTCTATTTTATTTCTAGAACTGGGGAAGTTTTTTGTCTAGTTAGGCCATTTATACTCCCTGAATAGCCATTTGGTGGTAATTACAAATTCTAGCACATTCAAGCACCGTTATTTGTCACATTTGAATACAATGAACAGCCAAGAAATCCTTCTTAGATAGTTTCGAACAACCTCACCTGCACATCTAATGAACACACC
Source organism: Gonioctena quinquepunctata (assembly GCA_018342105.1). Taxonomy (NCBI): domain Eukaryota; kingdom Metazoa; phylum Arthropoda; class Insecta; order Coleoptera; family Chrysomelidae; genus Gonioctena; species Gonioctena quinquepunctata. The sequence continues at coordinate 105,459 of JAFIRS010001876.1, read as the reverse complement.
TTAGTAAACTTTGCTTATGGCAGGTAACCAACAAATTATCAATCCCATGAATGATTCGGGGAACTTGAAGGTGATGATCTATTTCTTCTCACCAACATACTAAAAGTACAGTTTACCAAAGGAAGAATGTTTTCCATAAAAGCAAATTTTGTGATAAAATATGCTAAAAACGAGTCATTTAGTGTGTTTTGATTATGCTGGTAGATCGGGGAGAATGGACAATTTGCATAAAATGTCAATTTCCAAATCATGAACTCATTATGAATAGCCAAAAAGCAAATGAGTCTCCAATAAAAGAATAAGTTTCATATAATTCATATATATTGTAAAATCCACTCTTAAAATTTGTACAATTTGTCGATATCATCACGTGATAGCAAACACGCCTTCTATTGGTGTGACGTCAAATGGTCGTAACTGTCTAGTTTGAAGGCTGTTTTGTTTACCTTCAGTTTTAAGTCGCAGTTGGGATGGAGGAAATTTTGAGCGCAGCGTTGCCAAGTTTCCTAAATATCATAGCCGCGATTTGCCAAAAATGATGTTATTATATTTAATGTTTTCACTCATAACCATAACTTGTAGCAACTTGCATATCTTCCGAAAAAAATATATGTTATTCTACATCGTACTCATTTCTGTACAATTGGTGAAATCCATTACGAATATTTCACTCAGTAATAAATTAAAACATGAACTGGGATTCAAATTCACATGTGAACGCGCCCGTTTCTTTGCGGCCATTTTGTGACGTCAGATGACTCGTATGTCGTATGTGTTATTGTTGTCATTAAGTTGTCATTTAGAATATTAGAGTATATTAGTATCAGGCTCTTCGGTATCGCTAAGATGTCTAAAAACATGGTGTATTCACTTATACCTGTAAAATATTGGGACAAACTGGGGGACAACAGCCCACTTGATAAAGGGAGTTATCTAGAGTTTCAGATGGCGCCGATGTCGTTTCTTGTCATAATTCAGTAAACTGCAATTTCATACCGCACAGGGTGTTTTTGTGATTGTGTCTCCTGATCCGTTCTGTGATTGTGCTTTTGTCGCCTTTAGGGTTATGTCAATTCGTTGTGAAATATTTTGAGGATGATCGATCGATGTAACATATTTTGGAACAAACTATTCCATGTACTAATGTCAGGGTTATCATATATTGTCAGTATTGTATATATAATAGCCCTGAGTGTTCTATAGAATTTTCGAGGGGGTTCCGAAATAATTCTAATTATGAACCGTACCAATTTATTTTCTATGGTTAATTTTCTATTGATACAGCTCCACTGAGTTGGTACTTATGTATTTCTGTCCCTGTTTGCTCGTGATAAAAATCTCATGATGGAGCGGATAATGATTTTATGAAGTGCTGTAAATTACATACAATTACTTAATTGAACTTTCAAACCAATAAAAGTACGGGAGATGCAATCTCTTTCGCTTTCTGAAAAATCTATATTCTAGTCTGAAGGAAGTGTTTTGCGACATATCTAAAGCTTTTGACTGTTACATAAGCTTCATCTCTACAGCTTCAGAGCACGAAGCTTCAATTGGTTCCAATCCTTTCTGAGTGAAAGAGCCTCTTTGCTTTTTGACAAATTGAGAGGTGTTCACTATTTTGGCAGACAACACGACTATCTTATCGCAAGAACTCAAATAACCCTCATATAGCGGAGTAAAAATAGCTTAAAATCATGCATTATTTTGGAATCCTGGAGGACTCCATGGATTTTCCTAAAACCATCTGATATTACTTAGAAATTGCTTGCAGAAAAAAGTTATTAACTTATATTCGTGCCCTGCTTGTTTATTAATTGTTTAAACAATGAAAAACAATTTTGTTAGGAAAATTTTATCCAAATTGATGCTATAGGGGTTTTTGAGGTCGCTGAACCAGAATATGACATTGAAAAAACGATGGCGTGGCCAGTCGTGAAGGTAGATATCATGGATGATAATTTACAGCTACCTATTTGTTATTCATGTGTACATCTAAGAGGAAAAAAAAACTGGTAAAATTTGTGAGAAAGTGAAGCTTTATCAAACGACTTATAGTTTGCCGATATTGGGTATGGAAATGAAATATTGCGAAGTTTTTCAACAGCTGCCATTTTGAGACTATTGGGCCATTTTGTAATAATTTTTTTCAACTTGTGATTGTAATGTATCTAGTAACTAGCAAGTCAAATAATTTTATTATTACTTTTATATTTATTTTGTATATATATATATATTTTGTATAAAAATTTTCCCATGAGATGACAGTCTTCTAACTAAAAGTATTGCAAATTCCAGATATAGTGGATATTTTCTTCCAAAGAGCTATGGGACCCTATGGGACGGTTCGGAATACACTAGCCAAAATCAATATATCTTCATAGAATGAAAAGTCCACGCTTACTTTTGAAATTCATATGTTTATTAAAAAGTGATAATCCTAATCATAGTCATTAGCCTTATCGATCTTGGGAGTGGGCCTTGTTCTTCCGAATAACTGCTTGGTTTAGATCGCCCTCCTTCTCCGATTATCTCATGCGGGGTGTTACTGAAAAATAAAATAAAAGCATTTAGATTATTTTTTTCTCCCCTCATCTTCGTTAGTAGGACTCACCTTTTCCGGCGAAGTCATTCTAAGATAGCTGGAAGCAGCCTGGACTGTCGCACACCAGGATTCATCGAATTCTCAACTTCATCAACAGTTTTTATGATATCTACAATGAACTCTCTGATTTTGTTCATGTCAGAAGGTTGTTAGAGAGGTAATAGTCCGGCAGAGATGGGCAGTGAATGGCTTGGTAATAGTTTGTATCGGAATGTTTAATGGAACAATGTCATCGGGGACATTTTCCAATCCCCTCAATTTTCATGTTAATTCATCATCTAGAGACATCAGTCCACTCTCCTACCTTTTTTCATTCCTTCGTGGAAGTTTCCATGATCCGAAGAAGGCCATTTGGGAAGAAATCACTTTGAAAAAATCGCCAGGTAGACCTCAAAAAAAATCTGATTTTTGACAGATAGATGTAAACATTGTAGTAAGTTCCGAGGATTTCATCTCATTTTCGCGCCAACCGTTCTGAGCGGGATACTGTTCATAGCACGATAATCTTTGTAAATGATCAATTCACAATTTTTGCATGAAGTAATGTTGATAGAAAAATAAAATTTCATAGGTTTGAGGTTTGATATTTTGCAGGACACAAACAACAAACATTCCTCAACCGCGCCATCTACTAATGAAGTTCTAAGCAGAATTTAACGTTTTTCATTTGTTGTCCCCCAAAAATTCTAAACAAAATCGAATCAGTGAATACACCAGGGTTTTTAGGCATCTTAGGTATCACTCTAAACGTTCTGGATATTCAATTTGTTTGTGTTTGTTCTTGCTGGATGACTGTAGTGATATCATGGAAGGCAAAACCAAAGTATTTCACAAATATTGTATTGTTCCAATGTGCAATAATACGTCTTCTAGTAGTCCCAGTAAATTGATTTTTTCTATGCCCAGACACGACAAAAAACGGCGTGAGTGGTGCCAAATAATGAAAAGGGAACCTCTTTCCAGTGTAACAAATTGTTACTGTTGTGAGGATCATTTTGATGTGAGTTTATAGTTGTATTTAAGTTAGAAGTTCCATATTCATATTTATCGTTTATTCCTCTCATTTCGGCACTTACGAAGTCCGGATTACTTCCAAAAAATAAGGCCATCATAATAGAGTCAATTTTTGGTAAATTATCACCGTCAGCCTTTTGAAATCCTGGTTCCATGGTCAACCAAACACAATATCACAAAAAAAACGAAAGATTACAATGAAAATCTTTTAAAAACGACCGTGAGTTCAAATATTCAATCTGAATACAAAGTTATAGTCCATCCAATATCAATTGCAGAAGCTGTTTCTATTGGGAGCAAATGAAAACTCACTTCGCTAACACGAGCGTATATGCGAAGAAACGGAACGAAAAATAATCTGTACTACTCGTAAACATTTCCCGTCGGCAAACGGTAGATCAAAAGAGCCGATAGTCAACGTGGACTCGAGTGAGGGCTGTCAGTTGTACAACCGATTCGTCTGGACCAATGAAGTCGGACTCAATGCTGGCAGGCGTGTCTCTACAATGGGAGGTCATAAATCACGCGTTATATTTGTGTTTTAATAGCTCTGAAAGATTAAAAACCAGTAGCGTCTATGGTCTTGGTGTGTACCGATCGAAATACGTTTCGGGATATAATCATAGCCTACATCAAACAATGAAAGAAATTATTTTTCTTTCTTGATGTATTTGTATAAATAAAAGCTTGTCTTCAATTTTTTTTTCATTTTTCATTATTTATGAAGTATTTTTAAAATCATAAAATATCTGAATAAAATTAGTTATCTCCGCCACTGCTGCTCACACGATTTCGCCGCAAGACTTTTCTATGCTTCTGCAATTGATATTGGGAAAACTATAACATTAAACACAAAACTGAACTGGAAACTGAAGATAAACAAAACATTTACTTCGAACCTAGACAGTTTGACAATTTGACGTGACACCAATAGAAGGCGCGTTTGCTGTCACGTGATGACATCGACACATTGTACAAATTTTAAGAGTGGATTTTACAATATATATGAAACTTATTCTTTCATCAAAGACTCATTTGCTTTTTGGCTATTCATAATGAGTTCATGATTTGGAAATTGACATTTTTTGCAAATTGTCTTGAGAATTAATCTATAAATCATGGTCGAAAATCATCAACAATCATTCATTATTGGGAAAAATATGCACAAATTAGCATCAAAATCGCGGCTATGATATCTGGGAAACTTGGCAACGCTGCTCGTAAAATTTCCTCCATCCCAACTGCGACTCTCTACACGTCACAAATCGTGGACGGAAAACCGTAGATAACCTCACATTAATGACAACTAGAGGACGTAGGTATTATTGCACATTGAAACAATGCAATATTTGTGAAATCCTTTGGTTTTGCCTCCCATTATATCACAAACACAAGCAAATTGAATATCCAGAACGTTTAGGGCGATGTCGTTACATGTAAATTTGAATCCCAGTTCATGTTTTAATTTATTACTGAGTGACATATTCGTAATGGATTTTCCCAATTGCACAGAAATGAATGATATGCGATGTAGAATAACATATATTTTTTTTTTGGAAAATATGCAAATTGCTAATAGTGAGTAATTTGGTAGTGATGAAACGACGCTTGAAAATGGTCCAATTCTGAACTATGGAGTGTTATAACTCGGAAAGCGTATGAGAGCGCCGAGTTTACATTTTGGATTCATGTCAACGAAGAGCAAATATACAATTACCACCAAACGGATATTCTCAGGGAAAACGAGTGGCTCCAACTAAATATTCACGAATGCTGCTAATATTCCGAATTAATATCAACTTTCTCCAAAGATTATGAAAATGGAAAAATTAAACTGACCGTTTCACTCGAATTATTTTGTCCATATGCATGGTGATTCAATGCTGAAATATAACATTTCCATCAGAAACTAAAACTTCCCATGATGTCATTTATTTTTCAGTTATAAGAAAGCAGTGCCATTTTCCAGAACGAGAGCTATAGAAGTCATTTCTCGATATGTGCCTGGGGCTGAATGTGATATCAAAAATTTATTTTTCGAATGGGCTCTATCATTTGAGAGTAAGTATTGGGATAACACATAAATCTGGAAAAACATTCATACACGCTTTATTAGCTTCACCTGTATGTATGTATGAATGTAGGTGATGGAATCTATGAAATTGATTTTCACCCACTTCCAGATGTCCGAATCATCTGAAATTTTGCACAAGTATTAAGTACTGATAACAATACAATATTTTCATAGTTTTGACCTGGTATTAGCACCAATATCGTCAGAAAAAAAATCAAAGACATGGCGAATGCGCAGATTTACCAAAATTTCGTGAAAATTTTCATCCCACCTGAATGAATAAATCGAATAGTTTTTCTCCCCAATTTTTTTTAGAGTTTTGTAGCAATATGGACTGAAAAGTTAAAAATAAATTTATAGTTTAAAAAAACTAAGGCAACACGCTCATGTAGCATTATTACATTGTTCTATTCATTTGCTCATTATCTTCAATCATTTAAAGCATTCATATTTCACTTTCACATGTATTATTACTCTTCTCGAAACGAGTGTTTTAGCACTCATCGAGTAAATGTTTATTTTACCTACTATTATATGTATTACGAAATTTATTGCGTAGAATAAAAGTTGTTTTTATTGTAATAAGGAATAAACGTTGGAAATAATAAGAATAAATTCATTGACCAGAAGAAATCATCTTATGTAAAGAAAGCGTGGAATGCTCTCCACTCACCTTTTATAATTATTAGTCTAATCAACAAGTTCAAAAACGTGTTAAATAGATATAAAGCTCCTAAAAATATGAGCGATAGCTCATTCGATTCGAAATGACGTCTAGAAAAATGTTTTTCAAGGGTTCATTAGCACGTAAAAAATTGCGATTGTTATTAACAGAATAAGATTAAAAAAATAAAGTATTTCGTTTTTCGTTAATAATTTCTAAAATAATGATATTTAAGGAATTATGAAAAAAGTTCCTGAAAGAGGAGGAAATTTCCAATAACTCTATCTCCCGGAACTCTATCTCTATTATTTATAATTTTTTTTCAACGCTGAAAATAGGGCTCCGCGAGGTCGTTACGGCATAGGCGCACCGTCTAAAAAGCCCTTATATCACCTAAAATAATTTTTTTATAGTATTAAATAACAATTTAAAAATTTTAATAAATCATGGTGTAATCTAGACACTTGAACGAAAGAAACCTTGGTGGAAAAAAATCTTCATGTCGATTTTTCAAAAAGTTACACCATTGTTAATTAACGAATTTTTTTCCAATCTCTGTTTTTATAAATTACGACATGAAAGTTTAAATAATTGGTCCATAAAATTTTTGCTTCGTGGAGCTTTTTCCATTCAGGTACTCAATAAAGCAATGCAAAAAAACTTTATTAATGTTTATTATTTTGTTAATTATAATTTTTTCAAATTAACAAAAAATGAAATTTCTAAAAAATGTTATCAAAAAAAATTTTTTTTAGTAATATCCTATCATTGTTGTTTTTGCATCTAGTATAGGTAAAAAAAATTTTTTTTTAAGAAATTGTTCATAAAAGTATTTTGGGATTTAAAAAAAAATTTTTTTCTCCATCTTATTGCATAGGTGAAATTATAATTAAAAAAAAACATTTTACTTCAATAATTTTTTTTATTGTTTATAATCGTTTTTTTTTATTTCAATTGTTTAAATAATTAGTTAAGAAATTATTTTATCCTGAAGAATCATCATTGACCTTTTTCAATGAACTGACAGAGAAATAGTTTTTTTTTATAAATAATTTTATTGTTTATTAATTAAAATTTTTTTAAAGAATAAATTAACCGTTATATTTTTTTTTGAAAACTTCAAAAAATTACAAAAACAACTATGTATAACAAAGTATAGAGAATTTTTTTTTTGTATTTTTTACAGCATTGTTACATATTATATGATAATGAAATTACAGCCGTTCCATAATTTGTCAAGTTATAAATTGTTATAACTTATGAACTATAAGAGATACGGTAAAGGACAAAGTCATTTTTATAAAAGATTTATTTATCTTTGAAATGAATTCAAAATCGATTCTGTAACCATTGTTTATAAAAATTTTAGCTTTTTTTATATTTTTTGAAATTTCATAGCTTATAACTTTTTAAATAATATAGTCCATATGGTCCAAATCCAATTTGAATGTTATACCTTTGGATCTCCACAAATTTTGTGACGAAAAAAATATAGAAATAACAGGTTTATCATGGGAGTATTTGCCTGGAATAAAATATATAATACTAACTTGCTACCGATCTCCATCCGGTATTTTCGATATCTTTGCTACAAATCTAAATTCTCTATTAGATAATATTTTTAGCAAAAATGTATTTATAATCCTGAATGGTGACTTCAATCTGAATTCACTAGGAAAAAATGATGTAACAAAGTTTTCTAATCTACTGACATCGTATAATCTCAGTCCTAGGGTTAAAGAGCCAACCCGTGTCTGTTCTTCAGCACAAACAATTCTTGACCAAATCTATAGCAATAATTCAGACTACGACGAACATATAGTCCTGGACAACAACATATCAGATCACCGAACAATATTTTACTCCTTCAGTGTGAGAAATCCCGATATACCTGAAAATAACACCTTATATACTTCCAAGAGAATACTAAGTGATTCCAACATCAACAACTTCATAACAGAACTGAAAAATGAAACATGGGTAGACGTATATTCAGCAACAAACGTTGAAACGAAATTCAACATATTTCACGACAAACTGATGTATTACTTTGATCAAAGATGTCCACGAAAAACGACTAAAATCTTTAAAAATACTGATAATGGGAAAGAATGGGTTAATGACAGCATCAAACAATCGAGCAAAAACTTGAAACACCTGTTTTATGCTCAAAAAAAAGATTCAAATTTGAAAGAAACATATAAAATCTCAAAAAGAGAGCACAATGAACTCGTTAAAATAACGAAAAGCCAATTTTTCAACAACAAAATATATACCTCTTCCAACGTTAATAAAACTACATGGAGTGTTATTTCTATGCTGAACGGAAGATCCTCCACGAATAAAAACATTTGTATTAAACTGAATGATGAAGAAACTGAGGACCCACAAATAATATCCGAAGCCTTTAATAACTTTTTCATACAGGCCCCTTATGATACCATCAATAAAATCAACACAAAAGGAAAATCTCCAAGCACTTCTCAGAGAAGTCTAGCTAACAGTATTTTTGTAAAAAATGTCACAGAGGAAGAAATTAGGGACATCATAAAATATAAACTAAAGAAAAAACATTCCTGCGGTCCTGATGAAATATCAGGTTATTTGATTAAAAAAATTGCTGATTACATCATCGAACCCCTCACTCATATAATAAACATATCTTTTCAAGAGGGTATGTATCCCACCAGATTGAAGAATGCACTAGTCTCCCCGATTTTCAAAAAATCAGACCCGCATAATTTAGAAAATTACCGGCCAATCACAGTGCCTCCCGTACTCTCGAAAATTTTCGAATATTCTATGCTTCTCAACTCCTCAACTTTTGAACGTGAATAACTTACTTCATCCCGATCAACATGGTTTCCGTACAGGACATTCAACTATCAGTGCTATTAACTCTTTTTATGGAAACATTATACAATCTATTGAAACTGGACAAAATCCAACAGGAGTCTTCTGCGATCTTAGTCGAGCTTTCGACTGTGTAGTACACGAAAAATTGCTTGATAAACTTTATCTTAATGGAATAAGAGGTAAACCTTACGAATGGTTCAGTTCCTTTCTTGAAGGAAGAATCCAGCGGGTAAAAATCAATCACACCAACAATATTAAAACAATAACCCATGTCTCAAATCCACAACAAAATAACATTGGTGTTCCCCAAGGGTCCGTCCTAGCACCTATACTCTTTATAATTTATATAAATGAACTGCCAACTGTTCTGCCAAGAGCCTTCACCTGTTTGTATGCTGATGATGCTACCCTGCTTTTCTGTGATAAATCCGCAGTAGAACTCCAAAATAAAATAAACAACACAACTGATGCCCTACATAGTTGGCTGAGCAACAACTCTCTGTTTCTCAATACCTCAAAAACAAGTTTTACTACTTTTCATACCAGGCAAAACACCAATCCACCTTCCCTGGACCTGAACATCTGCGGCACACCTCTTGAACATAGTACATCCTCCAAATTCTTAGGTATAATAATCGACAACGATCTTAGCTTTAAATCACATTGCAATAATCTGACTAGCTCTCTACACTCCAAATGCTACCAAATTAGAATCCTCAAACACGTTTTGGACAAACCTAGTTTGCTCCTATTTTATCACGCCCAGGTACAATCAAGAATTTGCTACGCAATCACAATATGGGGGAGCTCCCCAGCAGCGAAAGACGTATTCATAGCACAAAAGCGAATAATACGTTGCCTTGCAAACGTCTCCCAGCAGACGTCATGTCGAGATCTTTTTAAGAAACTTGGAATTCTACCACTCCCTGGTCTTTTTATCTTATAAGTCATAACATATATTCACGCGAATAAAAAAACGTTTCCCACAAACAACCAATATCACAATTATAATACGAGAAAAAAAAACGACTTCCATTTACCACCCTCACATCTCACCATTTCTCAAAAATCACTGAACGTGATAGGACTGAGATTATACAATGTACTTCCAAATGAGCTGAAAGTAATAGAACAGACGCATATTTTCAGAAAAAAAATCAAAGCATTTTTATTGGGCATTACTCCATACAACCTTGATGAATATTTTGAATATTTTTAATGTTTTTTTCTTATTTTATTGTTATAACAAACATTTTACCTGAAATATGTTCACATTTATGATTGTTCAGATATTTATAATATTTTTATCGATTTTGTGAGTTGATATCGTTGATGTGTGTCTCATTTTATCTATATCCAACTATGTATTGTATTTTATGAATAACTTTATTTATACATGTACTTTGTTTTGACTTGTCCTATAGCTTTATGAGCTCGCATTTGGATCAATAAACTATCTATCTGTCTATCTATCTAGATACAACTACGGACTCACGAACTTTTTTGGCAGCTATGATGATCGATTTATCCCCAGATGATATTGTGATGTGGAAACCAAAAATCCAAAAAAAACCGGACGTGTTCTATAAAGCAGAGAAAAATGATCAACTAAAAAATATTTTATTGTTTGGTCATGCTGTCTCTGGTTGTGATACTGTGAGCTCGATTTTCCGGAAAGGTAAAAATAACAATAACTTTGATCCAAAAAGATGCAACTTTAATAGTCGAAGTTAAAAAGTTTTATAACGCCGAGTCGACCGTCGAAGACATAAAACAAGCTGGCGAGCGAATTATGCTAAATATGTTTGGAGCCAATAACAAGTCAATTAATGAGTGTAGGATTGATCACTTTTTAGCTAATGTCGCCAAGTCTAAGACGGTTAATTTGGCTTCGTTACCTCCTACAGATTCTGCTACACATTTACATTCTTTTAGGGCTTATTATCAAGTACAAACATAGCTTGGTAACCCCTTAAATGCAGAAAATTGGGGATGGCAAAGGACCGAAACGATGTTTCTACCTATCAGAACAACCGCACCCTTGGCACCCGAAAAAGTGCTGAAATTAATCCATTGCAGTTGTACAACTTCGAGTTGCTCGAAAAATTGCAGTTGTCGTAAAAATGGGATAAAATGCACAAGATCTTGTGAAGGGTGAAAAGGAGAAACTTGTAGTAATGCGTCCGACCTCATCGAAAACGTACAAAACAGCGAAGAAAACGAAGACGAAGAAAAAGAAGACGATGATAATATTGGATACAAACTGATTGGCGATTCTCAAAACCAAAAAAGTTCGCAGTATCGTCAGATCATACGAGGAATCTACGGATCTGACGATTCTGATTCAGATGAAACTGATGACAAATCCAAAAAATCAAAAGATGATGATGGAACTGAGAAACGAGTAACCGAAACAAGAGAGAAGGAAGAAAACAGTGCAGTTCCAAACATTGATGCACCAAGCTGTTCAGGACTTCCACCCGTTAAAAAACGGAGAACTCGTAAAATTTAGAAACTACTGTATTGTTCATGAAAATATATTTTGAAATGTTCTTTAAACAAAATAATGTGTAATTAATAATTTCCTTTTATCCGTACGTTATAGTTGTTAAATTTCTAACAATAAAAATAATAAAAATAAAATAATTCAGAAAATATATTCGAAAAAAATATAAAAATTAGAAAATGAATACAATTATTATTTTAGTAAATATTATTTCAGTGAATGAAATAATTAAACTTCAGCAGAATATTAATAATTCTAGTGATAAATGAATGAAAATGATCAATAGCAGAATGTAAATTAGGTAAGTATAAATTTAAACTAGTATATTATTTAAACAAAAATCTATATTGCTATAATTTATTCGTAATAAGAAAGATATTTTATCATAGAACAAAAAAGTTCTTGAGTCCGTAGCTGTATCTATATTATTTAACAAGTTATAAGCTATGAAATTTCAAAAAAATTAAAAACAATCTAAAATTTTTATAAACAAATGCTTATAACAACTGATAAACAATGGTTACAGAATCGATTTTGAATTCATTTCGAAGATAAATGAATCTTTAATAAAAATGATTCGGATGTCCTTCACCGTATCTCTTATAGTTCAAAAGTTATAACAATTTATTACTTGACAAATTATGGAACGGAAAAAAAAAAAAAAATTTTTCTGTTATAATAGTTGTTTGTTATTTTTTGAAGTTTTCGAAAAAAAATATAACGGTTAATATTATTTGTTTATAACAAATTGTTAAATTAATAAACAATGAAATTATTTATAAAAAAAATTATTTCTCTGTTAATTCATTGAAAAAAGTCAATAATGATTTTTAAGGATAAAATAATTTCTTAACTAACTATTTAAACAATTGTTTTTAATTTTAAGGAATTTTTTTTTTAATTCCAAAATAGTTTTTATAAACAATTTCTTAACAAATGACGTAAACATTTTTTTTCCAATGTTAATTGGTACCTATATTAGATGCAAAAACAGCAATAATAAGATATTACTAAAAAACATTTTTTTTTGTAACATTTTTTAAAAATTTTATTTTCTGGTTATTCAAAAAAGTTATAATTAACAAAATAATAAACTTTAATAATTTTTTCAATTGCTCCATTAAGTACCTAAATGAAAAGAGCTCCTCGGAGCGAAAATTTTATAGACCAATTATTTAAACTTTTATGTCGTAATTTATAAAAACAGATTGAAAAAAAAATTGTCAATTAACAATGGTGTAACTTTTTGAAAAATCGACATGAACATTTTTTTTCACCGAGGTTACTTTTGTTCAATTGTCCAGATTACACCATGATTTATTCAAATTCTTAAATTGTTATTTAATACTATAAAAGAATTATTTTAGGTGATATAACGGCTTTTAAGACGGTGCGCCTAAGCCGTAACGAACTCGCGGAGCCCTATTTTCAGCTTAAAAAAAATATAAATAATCGAGATAGAGTTCCGGGAGGTGGGACTTTTTTATTGGAAATTTTCTCCTCTTTCAGGATCTCTTTTCATAATTCCCTAAATATCATTATTTCAGAAATTATTAACGAAAAGCGAAATACCTTCTTTTTTAAATCTTATTTTGTTAATAACAATCGCAATTTTGTACGTGCTAATGAACCCTTGAAAACCTTTTTTCTAGACGTCATTCCGAATCGAATGAGCTATCGCTCATATTTTTAGGAGCTTTATATCTATTTAACACGTTTTTGAACTTGTTGATTAGACTATATATTGAGATAATTGATATAAAGCATCTCAAGCTTTCTTCACATAAGATGAATTTTATTGCTACTTAAGCAAATTTTTTCAGTTTTTCAATTATTTTTTTCAGTTGTACATGAATTCTAGCTTTTTCTCAGTGATGAGTTCATACATTTATTCGTGATTTAGAGTTCATATATTTATTCATCATTGTTGAAATATGCGGCTTTCAGGTTATGGAAGGAAACATTCTCAAGTGTATATTGAATAGAAATATTTTTCTGTGAATCCACGATAAAAAAAAGTTAATTTTTGTGAATATCGAACGGAAAACAACTACTTATGTTCAGCGTAGCTTTAGCCGAGAAAGAAGTTTTTTTTTCTGTTAGTTATTCACAAAAAGTAACTGATTTTTCACCGTGGATTTTTCAATTCCAAGAAACATCTTTCTGTTCTATATTCATTTGAAAATATGTTTCCCTTTCCACACGAATACCCCCAAGAGGTTATCTTGCATGATGGAAGATAGTGAATGAAGTTTATTTTCGGGTTCCAGACGTTTCCACATCAGATTTTATGAACCCCCTGTTCTTGATTTGTGAAAAAATATGAACAGGATGTTCATAAAATCAGATGTTACAATTGTTTGACCCAGGTTATTCTATGAGTAACAGATTCAAAAACTTGCCGAAAATATAAAATAGGTATTCTTGCGTGGCAAGATTTTAAATCTGTTACTCACAGAATAATCTAGGTCAAACAACGAAATAATTTTCTTCTTTTTAGTGTATTTGTGTTAATTTTTTTCCAATGATTCTTATTGAAATGTTAGCACTCACAGGGATCATAAGGAAGATAATTTGGCCCAAGAGTCTATTTCTTGAAGTCTCATATGCTTATTTTTTCGAAAATAAAGATCAAATAGCTATCTGAATAAAATTGCAAATTTTCAATTACTGATTTTTTCTTTCGAGAATATCTATCAGATGTAGTTCAATGTCCAGCGTGGCTTTAGCCGGGGAAGTAGTAGTTTTCTGTTAGACATTCACAAACAATAACTTCATTTATCGTGGATTTTTCAATTCACAGAAAAATATTTCTATTCAATATTCAATTGAGAATGTTTTCCGTTTCAACATGAATACCCCACATGAGGTTACCTTGACGATGGAAGATAGTGACTGAAGTTTATCTTTCAGTTGCAGATGATTCCACATCTGATTTTATGAACATCCTGTTCATATTTTCAACAAATTAGCACTCTGTTTATGTATGGGATAGAAAGGTGGGTTATTTGTCTCAAGGCTTATGACTGTGCTTGGTGAGAGAGACGGACTACTTAATTATTAATGATATTTCTTCAGACTGTATGTCTCACTTAATTACGATCGAGTTCGTAAGATCATTCTATTATTAGTACTGAGCAAAAATAATTCAGTAAACGCATTGACTGTTGCAGGTACGTAATATTCAAAAGATTTGTCGTCTTTTGTAGTTACATGTTTTGGTAAATTGTTCAGAAAGGTAAACAGGCAACGCCGATTTGAGAATCTCATATGAGGTAGATCCAGAGAGCATTGCGAATCTACTTTCGAATCTAGATATTCAATCAGGTTATAAAAAGGTGATATGTGGTCCATTTCTTCATATCCGAGCGAGTGAATCTAAGACATCAATTTTGCCGTATTTTTTATGTTTCAATGAACAGTTGATCCATAGTTTATATTGAGTTAGTTAGTATATATTTATATATCCATAACGATTTATAATTTGGGTATCATTGTTTAAATTTTTTCTAGAATATGTTGATCAAAGACAAGTTTTTATCAAAGATGATGCCAAGATTTTCACTTGAATTCAATGTATTGGTTGATTTTTGAGGACAACTGAATGATGTCGAATTGTTCAAAACATTCGTAGGATTTTGGAAAAATCAAACCAATATACGTCTTCACTTCCAATTAATGAAAAAAGTGTTTGGTATATACAGTAACTTGCTGTATTTGCCCTTGTATGGATTCACTGAATCATTTAATTCACGTAATTGTCGATTCCATCACTTTTTCTATACTGGAGATTGACTGTATCACAATGCTATTAGTCATATGAGGATATGTCTTTGAAATTGAAACAGAGATGAACGCAGTATCTTAACTGACTTCCGATGTGATCAACCCCTCATGTAAGGTCACCTTGGATCATACTTTCAGATGAAACCGTATGCAACAGTTCGGAGTATTGTGATGGAAATGATATTTTTATGGGATCCCATACCATTGGATCTGGAAATTACAGAATAGTTTCGAAAATTGCGGAATATGACGACGATGGCTTCGAAAATATGCTTTCAGATGAGGTATGATAGATTTGAATTTTCAGATGAATCTATTCCCAATAAATTCATTCGATTTCTATTAACAAAGCGTTGATCCATAGTGCTCTGAAAATGTTAGTCTGACATCCGACAGCTTGATAACAATGTCCATCTCGATTGAAATGCATTTTTTTAGATAATCTAAATATATAACTGACTGAGATATACCCATACCATGTTCCACGTGTTCAAGGATTGCTTCCTCAGGATTTCCCGCGACGCTTGCAGTTCTCAGGGTGGGTACTTGAAGAATGCAAAAGAAATCCTAATTTTTATCCCGCTTAGTTCAGCCTAAAGGCTATATGTTACCACGATGGAGTAGTCAATTTCCACGATATTCATGTCTAGGCTGTAGAAAATCCGCACGAGATTAGACAAAACCGTCATCAGGTGCAGTTCAGCCTGCATGTATGGGCCGGAATAGTGGAAGATTAAATAATTGGACCATTAAATGGCGACACATACTTACACTTCTTGCAAACAATTTAGAATCCGTGTCTTTAATCATTCGTCAGCGCCTACGGTTTATGCACGATGGTGCTCCATCTCATTTTCGTTTTATAGTGTGCAATTATTGAAACTTAGGGTTTCCGAATCGGTGGATTGGTAGAGCAGGTCTAATACCTTGGCTTCCCCGCCAATGCAATGCAATATTGATGAATTCAGACTGTACTCACAGTCAAAAAGAGACTGAAACTTCAGCTAAAGAATAGGCAGTTTTTGTTCTTACGTTGATAGATCCCGCTTCTGATATATGTTGAGTATCACTTACACCAATAAGGTTTATAAAACAGTAACGAACATTATTATTAACTTTTTGTATTTTGTTATATGCTCAAGTAGATCATTCGTGATGATTTTATCTTATTTATCACTTTTTTTTTGTTTTTGTTTTTTTATCTTTTTTGTGGTCGAGTTGAAAAACAGCCATAGCTGACACTACGCCTTTTCATCGTTCACCTTTTCTCTATTAATTAATACTGTTGAATTTTTCCTTTGTTATATGTAAAATTTGAAATGATGAATGAAGCCGCTTTAAAATTATTATTATAAATAATGAAAGACACCAGAACAATGTACTTTTCAGTGTAATCACACCCAGGCTGCATTTTCACAGAAAATCATGTGAAAATTCGACCTCCACTAAAGCTTTATGAGGGAAATAGCCGAATAAATATCAACACGGTTCAATGATGTATCACCAAAGTCATGCACAGTTTGTTTCTTATAACAAAATGAAAAACAAATTTTACAAGCTTTTATTTAGTTTCACGTGTCCCGATGTTTGTCATCAAATCTTGCAAGTTGAATTTGACCCACTTTTAGTTGTTCGATTGACGTGAAATTTGGCAGGTGATCATTGTTTCCGTGACAATGCATTATGCATTTGTTAGAGAAGACAAATACAAAATGGCGGCTCCAAGATGGCGGACGAGATTTGCTTATGGTCCGATTTGATTCAAAATTGGTATGTGGGGGTTTTCAGGGCCGAAGATCATGAATTTAATGACAAAATATTTGAAATCAGAATGGCGGCTTCAAGATGTTTGACGATTTCTGTGATTATGATCCGATTCTATTCAAAATTGGTATATGGGGGTGTTCGGGGTCGGAGATTATGAATTTTTGCTCACAAATTCAAGATAGCGGCTCCAAGATGGCGAACGAGTTTTGTAATTATGGTCCGATTCGATTCAAAATTGGTATGTGGGTGTTAGGGGTTATTGGGATCGGAGATTATGGATTCAGTCGAAGATTATTGATTTTTTGTCAAAATTCATAAATTGAAGATGGCAGCTCCAGGATGATGGACGAGTTAATCTTCAGATGACCTCCTCGTTGAAGAACTAGATAGCTCAGAACTTACGGGAAAAAGGCCTCATAAAAACGACTTCAACAAAAATGCATAGATTAAGGCGTACTCACTGAAAAGCAATAGATAAAATAATAAAAAAAACCTCTTTAAAACAAGCTTTTCAAGTACGAAAAGTACGAAATTGGTTAGGATGTGTGACGTGGGTTATTCCGTGAGTTATAGATTCAAAAGCTTGTCGCATCTGTATTCGAAATGAAAACTTTGCGCGACAAGCTCTTGAATCTATAACTCACGGAATAACCTACGTCACACATCCAAAGCAATTATTCTGTACTTTTTAGGATATTTGAATAGAAGTTTGTTTCTGAAAAGGTTTTTTTTAATAATTATTTTATTTTATTAATAATTGAACTGTACCGAATGTAGTTGTTGATTGTAACAAATCAATGTTGCGCATCAAGAACTCCAAAACGTGGTTTAGATGAAAATGGCGCTAGCTAGTTGAGCACCCCACGTACTGACGCATGCGCAATAGTTGTGAAATCACGTACAGCTGATGAAATGCTTCCTTGACCAATGGACGGTGTGGTGCACTCTCTCTATTGCTCTTGCGTACCTTTGACAGTTACCAACCCCTAATTGCGGCCACTTTTGAATATGCTTTCCTATCATGTAGAGAGAGAAATAGCTTTGATTTGATATAATCCATTGAAATATCTCACCACTCAGAAATTAATAAGTTATAGCGGATATCAGAGGAGGCGGCTTCGCAATATACCTTGGAAGGTATTTCAAATACTCAGAATTGCCAAATAGTGAGAATGTGAAGGATTTATGGGTAGGTTAGGTATGAACCTAGAGACTAACAATTTTGCACTCAGCTGTATTCATAAGTAAGCCGAGTAAACTTTGACAATTTCATGAATGAATTTGAAAATAGCCCGATATCATTTTACTTACTCAATTTAATGAAATAATCTGCATAGGCAATTTCAATGTGGACTTATTTTGGCGAAAAAAGTCAATTTTTTTTCAAAGTGGAGGTTGTCGAATATGGGGAAAAAAAGAGAGTTAACTCAAAGTCGTTCTCTACGAAATAAAAACAGCATGGCTACTGAAAAAATGTATGCATTTCGGAGATTGAGATCCCCATCTTCAGCAGCATAACAAAAATCTAAAATATAGATCATGGTACAGATAATGGAACAAAATGGGAGTTACCTTATTTACAATTATTATAATAAAAAAAAAACTGGAAATATTACCATAATCATTGTTTTAGATTTTTGTAATGCTGCTGAAGATGGGGATCTCAATCTCCGAAATGCATACATTTCCCCAGTAGCCATGCTGTTTTTATTTTGTGAAGAACGACTTTGAGTTAACTCTCTTTTTCTTTCCACACCATGCCCCCCTTAAGGTTGAGCGCCCATGGATAGTAAATCCCCTTCATGTTATGTGTGATCGAGATTTGCTATCCACTTCCATCCTCCCCCGCTCCTCCTTGGAGCGGTCCTCAACTTGCAAATGGCACGTTTGCAAAATTGAAATCGTACCTCCTGTGGTATGAAGTCAGCCTCTGAGTGCTTTAAACCCCTTGTTATCTGATTGTTGTATGTTTACCTGACTTGTGCTGTGTATGCATGGTGGTGATGTACCTGATGGGTGTGTAAGTGTATGGTGTGATGTGGGTGTGTTGATCTTACGTGTTTTGTGTTGAGTTGTTACTCACCTGACGCGCCGGAGTGCTACTCTCGGTGGTGGACGGTCGTTTTGGTAGACTGGTCGCAGATACTTTTCCCTTTCTCTGAACCTGGGATCGTCCAGGTTTAGGTTCGCGTGGATGTTTCGAATCAACGAGTTCGTGTGGGTGTCCGTCTTCAGGAACGTCGCAGTGGCGTGGTTCGGATTGACATTCAGGTCCCTGTAGATAAATCTATTCGGGACGTATCTCGGAGGGTTCACTGCCATTCTTAGGCTCACGTTTGAGAATAGCTGGATCTTGGTCCTGTATATTTGTGCGCATTGACCACATGCGGCAGATGCATACAGGATGATGGGGAGGAGGATGGTCCTGATAAGGAGCAGTTTTAACTGGAGGTCCATGGTGCTACTGCGTCCTATGAGGGAGTAGAGGTTTTTTCGGGCTGCTTTCGCTAGTCCGAACCTCCGGTCTACGTGTTGCCTGAATTTCAATCTTTTGTCCAAGGTGACTCCAAGGTAATTGGCCTCGTTTGCCCATGGGATTCGTAGGTCATTCATGATGACATGTCCTGACGGTGTTGTTTGCCTTCTGGTGAGAAGTATTGCTTGGCTCTTCTCCGCGTTGATATCGATCTTCCATAGGTTGAACCAGTCTTCAAGCTTGTCTGCTCGATTTTGCAGGTATCGCGTTACTTGCATTGCGTTCACCGATCTGGCCATTAGTGCTGTGTCGTCCGCGTACAGCGCTAGCTTGTTGAAGTTGTCAGCAGGCTTTGGGATGTCCGCCGTGTAGATGGAGAACAGGTGTGGAGATAAGACTGCGCCTTGCGGTACTCCTGCTCCTAGGGTCCTCACTGCTGAGAGGTCGCTGCCAACTTTACATTGGCCCCGCCGTCTCCGCAGGAAGGAGTCTATCAGCTTCACTATGGGAGTGGGGTATCCGAGGTCTGTCATCTTGGTGATTAGGCCATCGTGCCAGACCCTGTCGAAAGGCATTGGAAACGTCTAGGAATGAGGCTCCTGTGTTGGTGTCCCCTGCCCAGGTTGAAGCCTGTTACGGCAAAGTCCACTATCCTCAGGACCTGCATTTCCGTAGAGTGTCCTTGTCGGAAGCCAAACTGCTCGTCTGGTAGGACGTTGAGTTTTTCCGTGAGTGGTTCCAATCGTCTCTGGATGACTCGTTCTGCCACCTTGCTTATCGAGGGTGTGAGTCTGATGGGTCGGTGGTTTTGCGGTATAAGATGGTTTTTGTTGGGTTTGGGGATCATGATGACCGTGGCTTCTTTCCATGGTCGTGGAAAGTGTCTGAGCCTGAGCACTGCATTGACGATGTTGGTCAAGGCAGCAATTCCTTTTCTCGGTAGAGCCTTTAAGGCTCTATTCGAAATTTGGTCTGGTCCTGGTGCCTTGAGGGTAGCAAGGTTTCGGATGATGTCCTTGATTTCTTCTGGCAAAGTTGGTTCAAGGACGTGCTCGGCATCATTGATCCGTCTTTTCTTCTTTCCATGTGGATTCATTTATTTTGAGCCCTATGCTATTTCTTTCAACGAATTGTTAATGTATACTGGTTTGAGGGAGCTTTTCATTTTTCCCACAACAGTTAGAAATAATACCACTTTTGGACCTAATAATAGTCTCAGAATATTGTCATGTAATAAATTGCGGTTCAACACATGTTCCTCATATTTCTGTTCCAGATTTGGTATATGCAACATTGATGCATTGGTATATGCAATATTGATGATTTTATGAACGTATGAGTTCCCCAGTAGAATACCTGTTTACACATGGTTGCCAAGAGGTTGCGGCCTTGTAAGAAATGGCAACCCAAAGTCCTTATGTCTCTTTGGAATAAATTATATTTTTTCTCAAAAAAATTTACAAAATTGTTCATGAAATAGTAATCAACAACTGGACATGTATTCCTTCATTATTAGTTAACTATAAGAATTGCATTCCAATTGCAAAACAGATGGACGCAGTTGTTACACTGCCAGATCTCATACTCTATGGGTTACCTTTTATAGAGCTATCTTGATGTATTCGTTAACTGTGTAGAGCTACAATTGTATACTGATTCTTATTTTTGATACATATAACCAAGGAATTCATAAACACAAGTTCATCTCTAATAACATACTTAAATATATTTTTTTCATTTACAGTGTATTTCCACAATTATAACGGAAAAACCCCTACCAATGATTGCGGTCGGTGGAAAAATCGCCATAAGTAGTGGTAAACTTCTTTCAGCTGAGGATGTCAATATCTCATCCAAACAAATTGGATCGCTTGTTTACGAATTGACTTACGATGTTATAGGGAGGCACCCATCAGGTTTTCGTAAAAGACCTCTTGAAAATGGTTCGTATATTATTTCTATCGAACGATCGCTCTTAAATAACTTAACTCAAATAACCACTATTGAAACGATAGTATTGGCAATCGGAAGAAGCATCTGTCTTGGGAACTGGGACTCAATTTAATTGTCACCAGGAAAAAAAAGACCCTGACAGTGTTCAATTGCCATTATCAATAATAAAGTAGTGCTACCTACTATCAAATCAGGTACTCACAGTTTTTGCCCTCAATATATATATTCTGATTGTTGTTATTGACGGTTTTTATTGGTATGAGGAAA
The DNA here is from genome assembly GCA_018342105.1 of Gonioctena quinquepunctata. Classification (NCBI taxonomy): domain Eukaryota; kingdom Metazoa; phylum Arthropoda; class Insecta; order Coleoptera; family Chrysomelidae; genus Gonioctena; species Gonioctena quinquepunctata. Next base: position 83,491 of record JAFIRS010001876.1, on the reverse strand, counting down.
AAGGTATTCATTTGATTCTACTTATTGTTATTCAACACCGTCATTGTGCTAATAAAAATGGCTATTTGCTATCATTTAACCATATATTTATGACAAACACATGATGTTATTGTTACAATAAAAAAAAACCTACAATTGAAAACTTTACAACTTACAGTTATGAAATTGATAACTCACCTCAATTAATAATTTTTCTTGTAAAATTCAAAATACAAGGTTTTTTCATGTCAAATAGGAACTGAAAAAAATGAGTGGTACTAATCATTTTTTCCAAATAGTGCTTAGATGCATGCAGAACAAAAGTATTCAATTGAGGAAGTATTTGAAAATATTTTAATCAAACACTACAAAATTCCAACATGCTGAAAATATCTGCAATACTATCGAGATAAAATAGCAGTCCCATTCATTCATCAGGAAGTATCTGAATCGGTTTCAAATTGACACCATGGTTGTTAAACATCCTCTAAATTTTTCCAAATGGAAATGTTAAATAAAATGTTTCAGATATCAAAATGATTTCCATAATGTACCCAGTCAGCAAGGATATCATTTTTTAGTCATATAGTGCCCGCAAAAAGCAGGTACCAGTGATGGAATAAGTAATGAATTGTAACAAATAAGTATATGAGGATAGAACAATCATTTCCGATTGCACTATCACTTTCACTATCCTCGTGTAATTTTGATAAAATTCATTGCTCAGATATATTTATTCACTTTGCCTCCACTATTTTTAAGATGCAGAGTCTAGAGTTCGAACAATTCAATTGAAAACTAACTCGAGAGTCTAGGACATGATACTAATTTCCATCTACAAACTTATTTTTTTTTATTAGAGTGTCTTATTCAAATATATAAAATATAAAACAATAGTCATTTAACTGTATTTATATTTTCAACAGAAATATACATGGAATATGAAAATTTGTACAATAGGCCAGATAATAAGATTGAATGATTAATCAAACGATGATATGAATAATATCAAGTAATTGGAAAAATTGAGTACTTAATACAAGAAACTGAAATGCCAGATGAGTATGAATTTTTTTTCGAATATGCTACTTGTTAATAACTTTTTGAAATGATCATGGGAGCTTCGAATCGGAAACATGTAATGTTTTTCTACCATTCGAATATCGAATAATCTCACTGTGTCTAGTGTACTCGATTTGTGTTCGCAAAACACATCTCTTTATGTGAGTGAATACCACTTTATAAGAAAATAAATGTCTGTTCAGATATATTATTTTCATTTCTTCAAAAACAAAACATACCTCATTGATCGAATTGATTGAGATTGAACGAACGATACCAAAAATTGGTACTCCCTTGTTCTCGATTTTGTTTATTTTATTCAATTAATAACATTCTCAATGCAAACATGATTTGGAAAAATAAAGGTTTTAAACTTTTGCAGAACAGTAGATGAGCATATTTCTTTCATCTTTAGTATAACATCACATACACGTTGGGTACTAGCATGGCTTTCAAAAGTCATATAATTTATTTCAAATCCACTATATGATATAAATCTCTGGCATGATTCCAGTTGATGTTTGATAGTTGAGGTTTTAGTAATAGTGACCCGTGATGACACAACATTTCCAGCGATTATTTACTCTGTTTCGATTAAAAAACGTGTGTTAAAATATTTCAGTGGTGGAATGTTTCTCATCGTTACAGGATAATGTAATGAAAATTATGTTTGGGTTTCAGAGTTAGTGAAAACAGACTTTGATATAAGGAGTGATGTCCATGATTCTCCTCTCTCAAATGAACGTACCTTTCCCGAATGCTCTATCAGTTCCAGTCATTATTCACATATTGATAAAATCAGCGAGGAACTCATTCCAACGGCGGCAAAAAAGCTAAAAAACAAATTCACGTGCGGTCCTGACAATGTCCCCGTTAGACTAATTAAATCCCAGGTGAAAGTGCTATGTAGGCCTCTACTTTTTATTTATAACCTCATCCTGAATACCGAAACTTTTCCCACCATATGGAAACAATCCCATATCTGTCCTGTCTTCGAATCAGGAAAAATAGGAGACATTCGTAACTATAGACCAATAGCCTTAATTTCTGGTTTCTCAAAAATACTCGAAATTATTCTTTTCGATCTCATCTATATACATGTGAGTAAATCCCTGTCAGATTTCCAACATGGTTTTATGAAATTACGTAGCACTGTGTTTAACCTTTGCACGTTTAGCAGTTCATATCTAATTCCCCTGATAATCGTCGCCAAATTGATGTTGTATATACTGATTTCAGTAAAGCGTTTGATACAGTATCCCACAATCAGCTATTGAAAAAATTGGGAGCTTTTGGTCTCTCGCCCAAGATTCAGCATCTATTGAAATCCTACTTAAGCGATAGACAACTATTTGTTGAACATGAAGGTGTGAAATCCTCCAATTTCGTAGTTTACTCAGGAGTACCACAGGGATCGAACTTAGGGCCACTCCTATTCCTAATATTCATCGATGAAATATGAACTACTTTTCAGTCGAGTGAACTACTTTTTGCTGATGATATGAAAATATATACAGAAATCTCAGACACTACCGATTGCTTTCGTCTCCAGCACGATTTGAATCTCTCATCAGACTGGTGCTCGGCGAATAAGTTATATTTGAATGTTGATAAATGCAAAATTATGAACTATTCCAGAGAAGTTTCTCCCGTTATATATGACTATAGAATTGGTGATGGTATCCTAAGACGAGTGAATGAATTCAAAGACTTAGGTGTTCTCTTTGATACCAAACTTACGTTTAATCAGCACATTGAAAAATAATGAACAATGCTAGAAGAACTCTGGGTTTCTCAATACGTTATTGTAAAGGATTTTCGAATCCCAGAGCTATTGTCTCTATCCACTACTGTTTAGTTCGCAGCAAACTTGAATATTGTAATGTAGTGTGGTACCCTAGCCACGTCAAATACATATCAGCCATTGAATCAGTTCAATGGAAATTCCTTAAATTCCTGTTCTACAAGAAACACCACACTCATTCCATTTATCACTACAAATACGATTCACTATTGGAAGAATTCAATTTTGTTAGCCTGAGAAAACGTAGAGAAATAGCAAATATCGTATTTGTATACAAACTGATAAATAACCAAGTTGACTCAACATCTCTATTATCACTATTAAATTTCAATACTCCACGTATTTCGTCAAGGTTACACTTGTCTTTTCGAATCGACATGCCAAATTCACAGCATCAGTACAATAGTCCAATCTCAACTATGTGTAGAAGCCTCAACAATGTACCCTCTGTATACATCTTCTTTTCTAACTTGAATGAATTTAGAAAGCAACTGTATAGACTTATTCCAAATTAGCTTCGCCATATATACACTTTGAATTTTTACTTGTGTCTCCTTCGTGCATCTGTACTTCATTCTAAGTTATCACCTTTTTTATTCAATCTAACCTTCACTCTCTTGAATGACCTATAGCTAGGCATCTTTTTGTTATGATTTTGTTATTATTTGTTACCATTGATCATCATTTACTCCTGATTTACTATTCACTTCAAATTGTTATAATTATTATTATATACTCTTGTTATTGGGTTTAGGCCTGTTGGATGTATTATGTCTAGAATAAATGAGATACAAAATAAATAAACACTCTGTGTGTTAATGACTATCAATGACACTCTAATAACTCATCTTCAATTATGACAAGGGGCAAGTTACTTGCACTCAGTGTGGCCGTTGATTGTAGTTTGAAAATTTTGATAATAGTGATTACTTTGTTGTCAGAGATCTTTTTTTATTTACAGCAAATACTGCACTATAGTGCTCGTAAGTGAAAAATGTATTGCTGTTATCAAAATAGTTTCAAGTGCATTAGTGCATTTGGACCTTTTTTCTTGGTGCGATGTTCATTTTTATGACCGATAGTAGCGTAGTGATATATTTGCAACGATTTCAATTCACTATATTCATCGCATGAATTACAAACATTTGAAGAACTATGTAACTGCACTACCCAACAAAAATAATATAGCCATCAAAATTCCATAGGGCGTGTGTAAAAAACGAATAAATCTGTATTTCCAAATCTAAAAATAAGATATAAAAATCAATATTGGAAAAACATTATAATAATAGAAGTTAGCATTAATTAGTTCATAGAGAAAAAATACAGGATTGAATGACCCATTCGCAACTTCAATTGAGTTCATAGATATCCCAGTCGAATATATAGGAAAAAAAGAAAAAAAAACTTTCAATTTTTAAATAACTACATGGTTAACCAAAACCCAATAAATATGGAGGATACTGAAAAGAAATAGATCATGAGTTTACTCATATGCCTTCGAAATCTAACAGATTAGAACAGAGTTCATAACATACATGAATTTAATTTAGACATCACTCAAGGTTTCGAACAGCTATTAGATGGCAAGGGTCATTTGGCTTACTAAAATTTATCGAAGAACAATGTAAAGTGCCACAAAACCCAAGTGTTAGGTTTTCAGGGTACTTGTTACACAAAAGAGGATAGTACTAATCAGATAAATCTGTTCAGGAATATGGAAGATGGATATGTTTAGGGCCAGGTTTGGGAATTTGTAATTTCATTTGTGATTATTCACGTACAATATTATAGTACGGCCTGAGATCTGACAGACTCATTATGAACGGAAATTCTGAACCCTGATAATGGCTTATTGTTTGAGATGTGAAAATCAATAGAAAAAGATTACCAGACCTGGGGATTTCAGGTACGGTTTTAAAAAATACGTAAATTGTCTCATATTATTAATGAAACACCTTCATGCGCAATTTTAAATCTGTTAAGTTATTTTTTCTAGCCTTTTTATATCAGGTTTGGATTATGATATAACCTTAACTTTTTTGTTTTAAAATTTTGTATTGACTGAACACATCATTGATATGCGCTTTATTACGAAATAACCTGGAGTGTACTGTACTATTCTGACACTGAAGGAAAAATATCTGGGTTTTAATATATTATCAAATGTCAAAATACGTACTCAATATGAGAGGAATTCGATTATCCAATAGCATAATCCCCATTTCTGTGGATTGTGTTGAGAAAGGGTGCTGAAATGAGGCCTTGAAAAAATTCGAAACAGTAATGATGAAACAGGTGGTGGTCGATCAAAATTTCTTACAAAATCGAATCAGTGCAAACACCAAGGTTTTTCGATTCGTCTCAGAGCCTTCGATGGGAAATTAATTACACTGGTGTAGGCAATTCAAATCCATTCATTAATTTGTAAGTATGAATTCTGAATTTTTTTTTTAGATACTTTCTCAACAGTTCCAGAAGTAAATAGCTTGGATGGATTGATGTATTACTTCAAGTTAGCCATCAAAACTGAAGAATCGAACATCCGGCAGTCAAAATCCGACTTAATTCGAGTTAAAAGACAATCAAGCTATACTATATAGTGAGTATTCCCCATCAGTCTGTCTGAAAAATGTTGAAATCAGAATGAATCTGAAAAATTAACAGCCATTTTCAGGGTAGTGCAAACAATTTGATTTGGTGGATTATTCACATTTATACTATTATAAATTTGTAATGGATTGTTCGTTCGTCGAGCATCACGCAAAAACTACTGGACCGATTTTGATAAAAAATGGTATACAGACATTTCCTCTAAATACTTCATTACAAGATTTCTCAGTACTATGTGAAAATATAACCACGGATCTTCTGCAACTTTGGGAAAAGTTTTTGTAGCCTATGAAAACATGTGTTTTGAGAAATTAAAAACATGAAGGAGTGGAATTGTTATATTTCATTTCATTTAATTTCATTTCATTTCAATGAAGTTTAACAATTCGAAACTCTCGAGAATATGGCGAATACTCGAGGAAATGACCAGGAACATTGTGTATAGATAGTGAATTTGTGAAAATCAAGATGATGGATATGAATCAACTCCTCCAACATGAGATAGACAAATACACAAAATCTTGAATTAAAGAAACGAAGTGCAAGTTCTAAAAGACAGTAACATTGATCTAATCAACCTGCTTGCCAATAAAAATACTCACAGAAATAAAATTTCGCGACTCAAGTGGTTTCTGGAAAGTTGAAGTAAAATGAATTACGAAATTGTCCAAAGTTGAAATAGTTTAACATAAATGTACAATAATTATCAAATGAAAATGATCAACTAGAAGTTATTATTGTGAGGCGGAAAAATTTACATTTTTTGTTTGAGTGAAACGTACAGGAAGAATCGAAGGGTTTCTGAAATTGACATCCTCATGCATGAATCAAAACTATTTCATATTCCAAGACCAACAGAAGGAAGGCACTGCCATGGGTAATTGTCTATCACCATTCAAGGCAAACTTTTCTATGAGTTAATTCGAAACTAATCTGAAACTTCAAAGTCTATATATATATATATATATATATATATATATATATATATATAGATTCCGCATTGAAATGCGACATGCAAATTAGTTATTACTGTAAAAGGCTAAATAGTAGTTTCTATGCTAGTCTTCAACTTAAGAATATATAAGATGAAAAATCACTGCTGAATGTATATTATGCAATGGTACCTTCAATACTAATGTATAATATAATTCCAAGGAAAAATTGTATCGATATCACAAGAGTATCAATTGCCCAAAAACGAATAGTTCGTCTATTATTCAATATGAAGAGAACAGAATCCTGTGAGCCATATTTCAAAGAATATAAAATATTAATTCTTCCTAGTCTCTACATCTACAGTAACATTTATATGAAAAAAATAGAAATCAATTCGTAAACTAATGCTCATTCGCATACATATCCAACGAAAAGCAGAGATCTACAGAGAATTAAAATGCCTAAAACTAAACGTTTCGAAATGACGCCAATCTATAGAGATCCTAATTTTTCAATTGCATGCCCGTTGAGCTGAAGGCAATCTCGAACATTCAAACATAAAATTGAAGACTTTATATCCACTGAGGGCTTTTATAAAGGAAAATAGTTTTTCAGTTATATTGAAACATTTTCAAAACCCAACTCGTAATTATGTACTAAATAAACCTATATGTATTGCAAGATTTATGTATATACTATTTCATACTTAATACTACTCATACTATTTTGAACTCGTATGTGTATATATGTACGTATTTTCTTTTCGTTGTTAATGTATCCTATATCATTGTAATAAGTTATTGGCTGAATAGATATTCTGTTCTACAGGGTGTACCGAAACTATGGTGCCAAATTGATACAGAAAATTTCCTTCGGAAAATGAATATGACTTTCCTTATTCCTTTTCTCTCAAATGTCGTTCGTTGTAGAGATATAGGGTGTTGACTATGAAGAATTTAAAGTATATTTCATTCACAACTTCCACAGCTTTGGAAAATTCCCAATTACATTTGGAGGATTGTTTTCGTTCAATACCTGCTTTATTTTGAAAGGGCATTTACATTTTTAGTTGCCACAAGTGACGTTCAAGAACGGTATCATGGTCCCTTTTTTTCCTTGTTTTTTACGCCACTGATAAAATCAGAAAAATTATGAAATTTTCGCATGCGCCATGCAATTTAGAATAAAAAATTTTTGCTTGTTGAATCCGTAAAAATCAACCGTTTTCAAGATAATTGCGCTTATATGGATACAAACATACTAGTAATGAAAAAATTGTTCGGCTGAAGTGAATTTCACAATCCTAATTACTGGTTAATGTTACAACTGGATCTTCAAAAAAAAACGATGACACTTTCACATGAATTTTTTCACGAAGATTCTTTCTTGCAGAGATACAGGGTATTGAATTTAAAAGGCAATTTTCAAGCAACTTTCATAGTTTGAAAAAAAAAACAATAAAATTTGAAGGTATGCTTTCCTTCGATGGGTGCCCTATTTCAAAAACAAATCAGTTGTAACAGATAAGTACCATAGTTTCGTTTCCCAACTCATATCCCAAAAAGTATATAACCCTTTCAAAAATAAATTTTGATTATAAATACAACACGTTTACGATTTTTATATTGTATTTCATCATTATTTATAAAACATATTTTGCATTGAATTCCCATCCAATAATTCCAAACAAAAATGTTCTTTTGAGGTGCATTTTTTCCCATCTCATACACCATAATAATGGAATAATGTAAACTTTTTTCTATGAAAATGTGTAATAAGAAAATTCTGTCGAACTCATTCTCGAAAAGACCCGATTGGAAGGATGAAAGCACAACAAAACTATTTGATATACAGAAATGTATTCCCAAATGGTATCCAAGTGAAGTAGGAGATTGAACTAGTTTACATCATTATTCATTTCAATTCCGTTTTGCAATGCACTTCTATCCGCAATGAGGTGATTCAGATGATTATGTTCGGTAATCAAGTTGGCATTTGTCATTGCAGTGATATTTTATGAAAAATTATTTGAATCAAGACCAAATTTCAGTGTTTTTTTGGACAGAGTAATAAATACAGTTCCTCAGAAGAACTTGTTCCAGAATCCAAAATTTTCCTTTTAGTGAGCTTGAATATATGCATTTTGTTTATGGTATGTGTCTTGGATATTCAAGAGCATCCTTGAGAAAATATAGAGAATTATAGGCATATGCGACAACCTAGTAAAAGGATATTCAGTTTTTTGCATCGAAGGTTTAGTGAAAATGCGTCTATCACGACCAATATGAGATCGACAGGAAGGTCAGCCAGAAATGTACGGGCAGAAATAGGGGTTTTAGAAAATGTATATCAATGAGCGTTCGAAGAACTTGTTTGGCAGGAAATGTATCCAAATCATGTGGTCACAGGATTTTTGAGGAACAGCAACTTCATACATCTAATTTGGTCAAAGTACAAGAACTTCGTGCTGGTGATCACAGAAATAGAAAATAGTTATCTAATTGGGTTATCGAGGAACATGAAAATGATGCTAGATTCATTAAAAAAATATTGTTTACGAATGAAACAACATTTACCAGGGAAGGTATTTTCAATCAGCAAAACGAACATGTATCCACATGAAACTATAGAACACCATTTCCAATATTCATTTGGAATGAATATTTGGTGTGGAGTAGTAGCCGAAAACCTTTTGGGATTCTTTGAAATCGAAGGAGCACTAAATGGACATGAATATTTCGAATTCTGGAACAATTATCTTCCAGAATTTTCGTAAGATATTAATTTACAAAATCGACAACAATATTTGTTTATGCATGATGGTGCCCCTCCCCATTACACACTGCCAGGGAGGGAATGGCTACATCTCCATTCCAATAACAGGTGGATTGGTCGCGGCAGAGATGCAGTTGGCCTCCACGAAGTCCAGACTTGAATTCACAAGTTGTTATGTTTGGGGAGAATCAAAACAGAAAGTTCATTCAAGACCCTTACACACAATAGAGGAGTTGAGAGAGAAAATTCAGGAAAACATGGAAATGGTTTAAGAAAACTCTAATTCAATTTCCTCAAAAGTGTTAGAGCTTGTATTCAAAACAATGGTGAACCCTTGAGATGAACATTCAGAATTAATTGTTCAATAAATAGATTCTATATTCTTCTATTTTTATTTTCGATGTCATGATACTCCTCTTGTACTCCACTATGGCAACTGATTTTTTTTCAAAATGGAGCATTCATTAAAGGTTAACATCCTTGCCAATTTTTTTTTCAAATCTATGATAGTTCAGAAAACATGTCTTTTATTTTCCAGTTTTAACACCCTTTAGCTCTGCAAGAAAGCAGCTTTGTAAAGAAATGCATGCGGAAGTGTCATTCATTTATTTGGTAGAATATCCAGTTGTAATTTGAACCAGTAATTGGGATTGTAAAATTACCTTCAGTAATGGGGATTGTAAAATTCACTCATTACTAGTATGTTTGAACTTATAAAAGTGCAATTATTTCGAAAACGATTGGTGTTTCCAGATTCAAACAACTATAATTTTTTTATTCAAATTTGATTGAGAAATGCAAGAATTCAATGATTTTTCTGATTTTACCAGTGGCGTGAAAAATAAGGGAGAAAAGGGACTTTGATACCCTTCTTGTACGCCACTGGTGGCAACTGAAAATGTTTTTTTTTTCAAAATTGAGCACTTATTGAATGTTACTAAAAATTTTTCAAAACTGAGGAATTTATGAATGAGAATTACTTTGAATTTTTTATATTCAACACCCTGTTTCTCTGCAATGAACTACATTTGGGAAAAAATATATAGGGAAAGTCCTATTCATTTTACGAAGGGAATCTTTTGTTTCAATTCAGCACTATAGTTTCGGAGTACCCTGTATATTCCAATATTCATGCGGACATATTGCATCCATCTCTCTGTTCTCGTGCGATATGACCCATTGACAGAAGAGAACCACGTGGTCCATCAAATCCCTGTATTAGGATCCGAGTTGAGGTAGGGGGTATTGAATCATCTCGAATTGTTACAGTGTCAGTTTCCACAGATGCTCAAGTTCTGAGATGAGACAGAGCGACAGCAGTGATAGCGATGAGAAAGTAGTTATGATCTGTCCTCGAAACAATTGCAGAGCAAAGTTTCTTTTGAGGGTAACCCAGGCCTATCATACGGATATTAAGTCTTTACCGTGACTTTGGGAATTTTCCAGTTAATGAAGGTGGTTTTGTAAATGTAAATATTTGTGAATGAAGTTTGTATTTTTATGTGAATAATCCCGAAGTCCCGTACTGTGAATCCTAGTTATATACAGTGCATTCCATATAAAACGAGCCACCCTGAATAACTTTTGGTACAATGATTTTCAGGAAAAATTAAAAAACACATCAACAATAGTATACAGGGGGACACATTTTGACATATTCACATTTGATGTTACTTCCACTATCGCACCCCCAGAGCATGTCACCATTTTTTTTAAATGGATCACCCTATATTGTTTCGCATTATCAGATGCTCCATGATGAGCAGATTTCAACAAAGTATAAAACATATGGTCTGACGCATATGGTTCGGGAGCTACAAATTATTTGGTTGAAAACGAGCCACCCTGAATAACTTTTGAAACAATGATTTGCAGTAAAAATAACAAAACAGGTCAACAATTCATACAGGAGGCCACATTTTGAAATATTTGTTCTAGAGACAAATGAAGCAATAAATCAGAAAAAGATATTTTTTATTAAATTCTTGAATCAAAATCTGATGACTTGATAATAAGAAGAAAAAACATTTCTATAGTAAATGTTTAAAAACGTTTCCACCAACTTCCATACAATGGTACAAACGAGCTTCCATTGCCGCCCTCACATGATTGAGAATCTCGGGAGTTATTTCTCTGCAATGCCTAATGATATTCTCTCTCAAATCTTCTAATGTTGTTGATTCTATCTCATACACTTTAGACTTCAAATGATCCCATAGAAAAAAATCTACAGGAGTGAGATCCAGAGTCCTTGGTGGCCATTATGTAGGACCTCTTCTGCCAATCCAGCGACCAGAAAAATGATCATCCAAAAATTGTCGCACTGGAGCTGCATAAGGAGGAGGAGCACCATCCTGCTGAAAAACTATTTCTTGTTCGAATAAATTCATATTCTCCTCAATTGCCCTATTTATGCACGGTATCAGTCGATTCTCCAACATATCCAAATATTTCTCACCAGTCAAATTACCATCGATAAAAAAAGGTCTTATGATGTGGTCACCTAAAATTCCTGTCCAAACATTCAGTTTTTGAGGTCGTTAGATATGAACTTGACGGTATAAATGAGGATTCGTATCACTCCAATATCGACAATTTTGCCGATTCACCTCTCCATTCAAACTAAACGTACTTTCATCCAAAAAACAAATTTTATTCAAGAAATTCTGATGCATGTTGATCCGTTCAGTGAGACTTCCACAAAACTCGATACGTGTATCGAAATCATCTTCGTTCAATTCATGAACTAGTCTTATCTTATATGGATGAAATTTGTACTTATGAAGGATCCTGAAAACATTTGTACGACTGATTCCTGATTCTCGAGATAACTTAGTGAGAGATTGCGTATTTTCCATCAGTCCAACGTGCCCTAAAACTGCAATAGAAATAGCTTCATCGTTGACAACTCCTGGACGGTTATGCTTTTTATTGCTAACAGATCCAGTTTCCATAAATTTGTTCAATAATTCCGAAACGTATTTGTATCGTACATTTCTTCCTGGATGATTATCATTGAACATACGGACAGCAGCTCTAGCACTATTTCCATTCTGGTAGTACAAACTCACTATTTCAATTCGTTGTCGAAGCCTATAAATCATTGCTTCTCAAGAATTCACAAAAACAGAAACACCAATTGTAACTTCACCTGGTAGGTAATCGTTATTGTAGAATGAGACAAATACAAAATAGAGAGAATATCGAATTCAAACTTAACTAGGCAAAATAAGACTTTTTTTAAGTATACTTAAAAAAAACACCTATGAAACCTAAGTAACAGATTATATAGTTCATTCAGGGTGGCTCGTTTTCAACTCAAATAATTTGTAGCTCCCAAACCATATGCGTCAGACCATATATTTTATACTTTGTTGAAATCTGCTCATGATGGAGCATCTGATAATGCGAAACAATATAGGGTGATCCATTTAAAAAAAAATGGTGACATGCTCTGGGGGTGCGATAGTGGAAGTAACATCAAATGTGAATATGTCAAAATGTGTCTTCCTGTATACTATTGTTGATGTGTTTTTTTATTTTACCTGAAAATCATTGTACCAAAAGTTATTCAGCGTGGCTCGTTCCAAATGGAATGCACTGTATTTATACCCACCCCCAGCTGAGATTGTGCTCAGCTAGAAGCGGCCTCGATTGTTGGATCGCTACAGTTTTGGCCTAGATGAAGGGATGGTACGACAAATCAAAGTTGGAGTAGTTCACACATGTGAAGCTTCGTGCACCTGACGTGATAATACGAAAAATACCGTGAATCCTCCAGGAGAACTGTGACTTTATTTATTATTAGTTTCGATGTATTATACTGAGCTTGTTTACATTTGCATTCCATCCAATAATCAGTAATTTGAAAAACTCTTGTAGTGTGAGGGTGTTACTGTGGGTACCCATGTTTGCTTGTGAAGTATATTTTTCCGTTGGACAGGTTTTCAAGGTTGCCAGACCGCTATTATTTTTCTGTTACGATATCCAGTAATTGTGAGACATTGAAAATTATGAAATATAAGTAAAACTGTTAAATTGTGTTTTGCACTCTGAATGTTATGTGGAGAGCATCTTTTCCGTTTCAGGGATGGAAAAAGTAAATTCAGAAACTCCAGATACAAAGAGAGGCTGGTAGGCTGAAAACAGCCCTGTCTGTCTGTTTGTCTGTAATTGTCAGCAAATAATAGCCACCCGTGTCCAGTACCAAATGCTGTAATTAGGCCTTCAGATATTTTCAAGTCAAAATACCTCCATTTGTTGCTACCCTGGTTCGTGGAATGAACCATCATAAAATATTGCACCGGAGAGTTGGAGTTGAGTTGGAAACATATTCCAGTTATAGTGCGTCATAAGTAACGTTCTCCTCTGAGGATCATAGTCATAGCATTGATAACTCCGCCCTAGAAAAACCATATATTCATGGTGATAAAAGTGTTCATTTCGTGATTTTCTATACAAATTTGAGAAGTTTCTAATAATTCTGGATCATAATTCGCGCTTCAACTCAAGGAAAATGCCAGGTACTTGCTTTGTAGTTGACTGTGGGACGGGGATAGAGTCGAGTTTCACTCGATGTCTACAGTTTGAAATAACAAGGTTTTGACTAGTGAAAATAACTCATCGACAAAGAAAAAAGCTTCATGGTTAGCTGTGATCAAGCGAGATTATCCTAGGGATTCGAAAATCGTGAATCAGAATATGCAGCAGACATGCACATTCATGAAAATATCCATCATTCATTCATGGATATTACTTCAAACACATGTGATTCGTTCTAACGATTATTTGTATGATTTTGCCACTTGCATATCTCTGAATAGAATTGTTGATTGGATAGTCTCATTTCGAATCAAGTTCGTATACATAATTGATATATTTCCCACTTCCATAGGAGAGAAAACGCAAAATGAATGCCCACCTTTTCAAAAATCATTCAGACATTCTCATTGAATTATTGGAATACACATTTTCCCTGAGATTTTGGTGACTCAAAAAATGGTTTTCTGAAAGTATGAATATATTGATATGGGATATAATTGTTGTCCAGTTTTTTTATTATTGGTATTAAATTATGAGTAATTGACTGAATCAGTAAAACAACGAATGAACAACCATTCATTTATTGAAAAAAACAACTAAAATGACTTGAAATCAATTCTAAAATTAAATGAAAATAGTATTGTTTTCAATAAAAAACAGTTTATATATATGTATATATATATATATATATATATATATATATATATATATATATATATATATATCCAATACATTTTTTGACTGGTTGGCAGTGGCCATAAAGCTCCCAAATCTGTGCGTAAACGTAACTGCATACTTCACTGTTTCCGGCCATACAAGTACAGTGAGCTGTACAAATGCTTCCAACCAAGCATTACGCACCAACCTTCGAAATTATGCACCAAACATCTGAATGTTATTCATTTGTGAATGCTTGACCTGGAGAAAAAGTTATGTCGATTGCAACTATTATGAAAATTGAGAAATAATATTCTGAAATATCAAATCAATGTCTCTTATAATAAAAAAGGTTTGCAATAAATATAATATATTAGATCAGAAGTCATAAATTGCCCCTTCGAATTATTATTAATTCATAATAGTCCTGTTTGAAATAAAAAATTCACTTCGAATACTCAAGATTCAAGACTTACTACTTACTGTACATGTATCCACTATGAGAAAAAGCCTGCTGCTTAGGGAAAGATCTGTTCAAATAAAATATATGAATGATAATGAAGCTTTGTTCTCACCTTCACAACAAAGCCAGATTCAAAATACTTATGGATTCCTATACTTATAGGCCTTCGTCTATAGTTGGGAAAGAACGCTATGAGTGAAAACCAAATACGAAATAATATCCATATTCCTAACAGGAGTAGCACCATCAATTGAAAAATTCAGTTCAGAATTAGTCACTTTCATTTTATCAACCGACGAAACCAAAAGGAGGAGGTTCTCTAGTCGACGCGTATTTTTTTTTATGTATGATCACGCATTACTTTTAACTGAGATGTTCGATTCCGATAATTCCCATTCCAGTGGATAGGATATACTTCGAAGTTGGTCCCATTTGAATTTGAAAAATGAAATCTGGTCCGTTAACCGATTCTATCAGGCATAACTTTGTACTGGGTGCTTCGATTTGAATGATTCTTTTTTTATTAGATAGGGTATACTTCAAAGTTGATAATGTTTAGAATTCGAATGAAATTACTCACCCATACGGGTAGAAAAAAAGGAATAGTTGATTTTTCACTTGTAAACATTGGCACACATATGTAGTTGACAATGACAGATCGCTAATGTCATTATTTTTGTTCTCTTACATCCGTCAAAATCATTTTATTCTATGAGAGGATGTAGTGATATACAAAGTAATGAAATAAACTAACCAGAACAACAAAAATAATTTATATTACAACAAATAATAAAAGTAGATAATCATATTATTTAACTGATAATAGTTGAAGTAAGGTGGGTAAGTAAGTATTTTGGAATGGTTCAAAAAACAAGTAGGTAGTTATTAGTAGATTTCAGCCACAAAAAATGGAAAAATAAAAACTTTCTAACAAAAAATTAAACCGACAAAATACAGAACTGAAAAGTAAAAAATAAAATAAACCTTCTTAGTCTCAATAACTAAGCTCCTAAACTAATGTAAGTAACTAATTTTGAGTCGGCGCTAAACGAACAATCAACGAAGATCATTAAATTACTTCAAAAAAAATTACAGAATGTCACCGCGCAACTCGATGCCATCATTTTACGCCTTATCTAATTAATTTGCTTGTTTGTTCGGCACCGACTCAAAATTAGTTAATTACATTAGTTTAGGAGCTTAGTTATTGAGACTAAGAGAAACAGTTAACATTTATTTATTTTCATATTTGGGTTTACAAAAATTGTGTATTCAATTGGAATGGAACATATAAATTATAAAAAAATAGAATATTATGTATAACCAGACAGTTATTGACAGGTATAAGATTATACATGGTTTTATAATAATTTGTAATAGAATTAAATTTATTGGAAAATAATAACATATTAACGTAGTAACTAATATTCAGACATTAATAGAAATAAATAATGAAAAAAAAATTAATAATACATTTGAAATTAATGAACATAGGATAATAAAAAAAAAGAAGAAATGGAGGTTGTAAAATGAATGGAATCAGTTATTCCTTTGTGATAGAATGTATGTTTTCACTTTAATTTTTGATTGAAATATATTGTTACATTTTTTCAGATCATCGGGTACATTATTGAATTTTGAGATTGCCTCACATGTAAATTTTTTCCGACCTATTGTAGAATTAATAGCTTCAAGATGAAACCAGTCATATTGTCTAAAGTGGTGAGTATGAGTTTCAGAGTTTCTTGTTAATATAAAATTAGATTTCAGCCTTTTATTAATAATATCATAAGCAATTTTCAGAGTGTTGATTGTTTTGTGTTCCTCTGAAAAAAAGATATTCGTTTTATCAAACAGTTGATTTGTTGGTATATCATATGGAAGACGATACAGGACTTTCAATGATTCCTTATATAATACAGACATTTTGTTGAAATGATTTTTTGAACAAGATCCCCGAATATTTATTAAACAGTTCATTCGACTGAGGATATGAGAATGTAGAATCGAATTTGCTACATATGTATTAAGTTTGGGACGTCTTCTCAATGCACCAATGATGGGAGATATTTTTTGTTTGAGAATATCAATATGCTTGTCCCATTTCAGTTTATCATCAATCCAAATACCAAGGTATTAGATTTGGAACGATTGTTTCAAGCAATTATTTTTTATACGGATATCTAGATTGATAGTTTGTTTATTTCGTTGGTGGAAAATCATATACTGAGTTTTGTTGGAATTCACAGAAAGGAGGTTAGAATATTTCCATTTTTCTATTT
Source organism: Gonioctena quinquepunctata (assembly GCA_018342105.1). Lineage (NCBI taxonomy): Eukaryota > Metazoa > Arthropoda > Insecta > Coleoptera > Chrysomelidae > Gonioctena > Gonioctena quinquepunctata. The sequence goes on along the minus strand of JAFIRS010001876.1, from coordinate 66,378 downwards.
CCTTTAGGTCTTCGTTTATGGTATATTCTAGAATTGTAGGGTTTTTATTTGCATATAAAAGAACTGTATTATCTGCATACATAGTGTATTCACTAGTTAAATTCATTTCAGAAATATTTTGAATATATAATGAATATAAAATTGGTCCTAACACAGATCCTTGAGGAACACCTTTATTTATATATAATTTTTTGGATTCAAAATTGTTTACTTTAGTTCTAATGGTTCTATTCTTAGGGTAAGATTTCATTGGATTATTTGCCATTCCTCTAACTCCCATTAAATCGAATAATTTCGAAAGAATTATATGATCAACTGTATCAAAAGCTTTCTTAAGGTCCATAAAAATTGCTACTACATAATTTCCTTTGTCAAGTCTGTCTTGTACAAAATTAATTACTTGTAGTACTGCTGCTTGTGTTCCACTGTTTTCTTGAAAACCAAATTGATTTAAATCAAATCCATATTTTTTATCTATGAAGTTTACTATTCTTTTTTTTGTAATTTTTTCAATTATTGTTGAAAATATGCTTATTAATGCTATGGGCCTGTAATAGATTGGATTATGGGCCTCTCCACCTTTATGTATTGCTCTTATTGATGCATGTTTTAATTCATGGGGAAAATTCCTGTTATGAAAGATTTATTGATTAATTTACTTAATGGTTCTGCGGAAATATTTTTTAATTCTACAATATCTCGTTTTATAAAACCTTCTGGATCGGGGCATGTTTTTTTTAGGGTATTATTTATATCTATAATTTCATATTCATCAGTGGGAAATAGTAACAATGATGGATTATTTTTAGTTGGTGGTATGGTATCATTAGGTATATTATTATAAAATGATTTCAATTCTTTTGCTGTATTTTCACCAATAGTTGAAAAGTGTGAATTCATGTTCTCTGCTATTTCTAATTCACTATTGATAATTTGGCCATTCACTAATAAATTTTTTTTTTTTTTTACCTTTTTTAAATTTTTTATTGTTATATTCAGTTTTAGTTCTTTTAATCATGGCATTAACTTTATTTCTCTGAATTTCATATTCAGTGAATAATTCTGCATTTTATAAATTTTGTTTATGCATTTCAAACTTTTTATTTCTTTCCATTTCACGAATTAATGAATCGTAATCCAATCATTGTTTTCACGTATTCTCATATATATTTTGGTAGAAGATAGATCTTTAGCTTCTAAAATCATATTCATTTATTCCTGAAATTCTCCACATTGAGTTCTTTTTAAATTATCAGAAAGTATTTGTTTGAATTTGTTTTTTACTTTTTAGTTCCGTATTTTGTCGGTTTGATTTTTTGTTAAAAGTGTCTTCAGGTTATCACATACTATCAACTAACAACACGAAAGCTCCGAAAATAACCAAAAATACACTTCAACCAGCCAACGACCACACTGACAATGATGTTTTTATGGCGATCATCAATTTGTGTGCCAACAACCGCCTCATTGGGTGACGTGGTTTGGATTGCCTGATTCTCGTCAAATTGTCAAAATAATAACCCAACCTGAAATATATCTGTCATGAGTCGTAATTCAAAATTTGCGCCTGCGCAGTAGTTTTCAAGCGCCCGCATGAAAAAGGGCCGACTGATTTTCGTGATTTTCAACTTAGTCTTATGGAGTGTTATCCATCATAGTGGTAGTTGATAAATGTATGAAAAAACCATGTTACCCAAGAATGCAGGTTCACAGTAATCGTTGTGTAAACATATTATTGATAGTGACATTATGACTAATAGTAAATACTCTTCATTGGTGGAAAAAAAGATTTTTTTCCAAAACATATATGGAATCTTCTCATTTTCACATCGGTGTCATAGTGAGGAGGCGAAAACAAGTCGGAACACCAATAAGAAAATCTCCAGGTGCGTGAGCTCACAATTTTTGTTGTCGAAACAAAATTTTCTGAATGGTTTTTGATAAAACAAAATACCCACCCAGACAGCACGGAATATTCCTGGAATATTCTCTAAATATCCGAAAAGAGAAGAGTATATTCCGAATATACATGGAATATTCCTAGAATATTCACATGCCTCCAGCATATTCCAGGAATATTCCAATATGCATATTCCTGGAATATTCTCGGGAGAATATACCACGAATATTCTCGTGAGAATATTCCTGTATTAATATTCATAGAATATTCCTGTGTGAATATTCATGGAATAATCATGTATGAATATTCATAGAATAATCAAAATTGAATATTCTGTCTTGTATATTCATGGAATATTCATGGATATGCTTCCTTATTTTTATGAAATGAACACCAATTACCATTTTCGTGTTCAAAATATGGGAAAAGTATGAGAAAAAGTGCGAATAGATATATTTGATTTGCAAACAGAGTTTTTGTTCAGACAAGCTGACAAAAATACACTACTGTAATGACCAAATTATAATTGGTCGGAAAATATCTAGGTGCACTTTCACAACCAATCAAAACCATTCCGCGCGCGTCAGCGTCTGTCGTTTATCCGGTAGTCATAGCTTAACCCGATGGCAGAGCCAGAGCTGTAAAAATTGATGCATTTGAAATTGACATTTGACATATTTTGTGTTTTTTACTGGTTTATGGCGCCTTATGGTTTTGCATCTTTGTATGTGAAACTACTGCTTGAAATTGTTCAACAAACATTCTGAATAATCACCACAGTGTTATTGCCTTGTGATTTTTTATACGTAAAAGTAAGTACACTTTTATGTTACCATTTATTTCATTCCAATAAAATTTCATTTGTATATCACTGATCATTCCATTTTCAAGGCGTTTTCTTCAAAATGCCTAAAAGGAAAAGGAGCGGTGCTTGGTATAGGGAAGTACACCAGGAAACTGACAATATTATCAATACAATTTACACACAAACTACGTCCCAGCAGTTAAGTAATAATCAAGTTGAAACTATTAGTGCAATGGATTCAAGTTTTTCTGATTCAGATAGCAGTAGTTCGAGTTGTGGTATCGCTAACCCAGAAATTTTGGATGAAAATTCATCAGATCACTTCTTCGTTTGTCAACAGCCTTCAATACCCAATGATTCGCTTAAAGAAGTTCCTACTTTTAATAATCACAATTCGTTAAATGCTGTGGAAAAGCTTAAGAAGTGGGCTGTTGAAAATAAAGTAACGTTGAGTGCCATTAATCAACTTTTGGCAATTTTAGTAGAAGCTAAACCTGATGATTTTCATGGATTACCTAGAGATGCCAGAACTTTTCTAGCTACTCCAAAATTAACAATTACCCGTGAAGTAGATCCGGGGGAATATTATCACTTCGGAATACAAAAATCACTCGAGGACCTTTTCAAAAAAAATTGTAGAAAACCAACAGATCCAATTCAAATTGGTATAAACATAGATGGATTGCCCATAGCGAAAAGTTCAAATAGTCAGTTTTATCCCATACTTGGTTTGGAATCTAAGAACGTGTTTTTAATTGGATTGTATCACGGCTACGAAAAACCCAAAAATTTCAATCAATTTCTTTCAGACTTCGTTGAAGAAGCCATTCAGCTAAATAACAATGGTGTTGAAATATTCGGTCATATTTACAATTTCAAAATAACAAAATTTTTATTTGACGCAGTTGCAAAAGCATCCATATTAGCAATTAAGGGTCATGCAGGTTATAGTTCTTGCACAAAATGTTCTCAGCATGGGGAAAGCATTCAAGACCGTGTTTGTTTCCCATTATTGACATTTGAAAAAAGAACACATGAAAGTTTTGTTCAGCAGACAGATGCTTGTCATCATTCTGGGCATTCCATCCTATTAGATATTCCAAATATTGATATCATAGCAGATGTTCCTTTGGACTATATGCATCTGGTCTTATTAGGAGTGGTTAAGAAATTATTATGTGGGCTCTGGTGTTATGGACCACCACCTCACAAATTTCCCAGTATCCAGTTTACTAGAATTTCAGAACTTTTAATGAACATGATTCCTTTTATGCCTTCTGATTTTGCTAGAATGCCTAGGTCTCTCAAAGAGGTAAAGAGGTGGAAAGCCACAGAATTCCGCCAATTTTTACTCTATACAGGACCAGTTGTATTAATGAATATTCTTCCAAAAAAGAAGTATCAACATTTTTTGATTCTCTCAATTTCAATCAGAATTCTTTTGAGTGAAAAATATTGTACTATACATCTTGATTATGCTGAAAAATTACTTATTTGTTTTGTAAAAAGTACCAAGCATATTTATGGATCGCATTTGTTGACTCATAATTTCCATAATTTATTGCATTTAGCAGATGATGTTAGAAAATTCGGAGTACTCGACAATTTTTGTAATTTTGAGAGTGAAAATTTTCTTCAGTATTTAGGAAAATTAGTTAGAAAGCATGATAAACCATTGCAACAAGTTGTTCGCCGTTATTATGAGTCAATTAACTGTGGGAAAAGAGAACATGTTTCTGAAAAATTGACAGATTTTAATTTAAACAAACCACATTGTGATGGGCCATTGATTTCAGGGTGTTCTGGTCCAGAGTTCAAATCAGTTGTTTTTCCAGAATTCAAGCTTTCTTGCAGTCGTCGAGATTCAAGCTGTGCTTTAAAGGATGGTACAGTTATTGAAATTGAAAATTTTGCTTTTTCACTAGAGTTTAATGAATGTATTGTAGTTGGGAAAGAATACATGGAAAAATATGATTTCTTCGATTATCCATTATCATCATCCACATTGAATATTTTCTGTGTTCGTACTTTAAGTGAAACTAAGTTTTGGCCTCTAAAATATATCTCCCATAAACTTGTGAGAATGCCATATGGTGATGCTTTCACAGTTTTTCCTTTAATTCATGCACATAAAAATTGAAGTTGAATCTATAAATATTATATCACTGAATAATAATTATATGGTTTAGTATTTCGAAACCTGTTCCACGTTTTTTCATTATGTCTTCAGAAAATGTATTCTTTATGTTTCTTTGTTGTTGTTCAGTTATTTCATTTATTGCATGTTACAGAAATGAGTAAATTAATTTTAACCAGTTATAGTTAGAACTCATGAAGAGAAACAACTTTTTCATACACCTCTTTGTTGTTAATCCCACAGTTATAAAGTAAATTTTTCCAAAAGTAGACACAATGTTTGTTACTTACCTCTGGACATTCGGACTCAACTACTGAATAACATATGATACAATATTTATGTATTCATTATTGATCATTGTTTAATTTTCAGTATGGGTCAGAAAGCTGTCAAAAATTGTTTCTGTAAATACAATAATTTCCTTAATTTACACTCGACAAACACAATCATTTCTTGTTTTAGTAAAAGTGACAATTTTTTTTTTGGTCAACCAAACATGTAGTTAGTTACTGAATTGAATCATTACACAAATGTTATTTGTTCAAGATCTTTTCTTTCATGCAGTTCTCTTCAATTAAGGTGTAAAGGTAACATTGTTTTATTAATGAATATATTTTTACTTCCAAAATCCAATCATAATATTACCGATCAATCATGATCAGTAATTTTTATATTTCTAGGATGCCTTGGGTTATCGTAAAGTTCTCTGATTCAGAGGAGATTGAAGCTGTCCCTCCTGTTGGTATGATAGTACCAGAAAATGATTTCTTACCCTCCTTCCCAGAAATAGAATGGAGAAGGCCATTAAAATGAGCTTGACCCAGGTGATGATTGGGGAATATAGTGTCACTCTCATGAGAGACACGTTATATGACAATTTCGAACAGCTTGCTCAAAGGCTTCTAAGTGTTGCGTGACATCAGAGATATCAGAGCCTGAATATTTATCTGATAAAAGAAGGCCGAAAAAGAAGTTGAATTCTTCAGAAGAAGACAGTAGCTCAGATCTGGATATCCCAGTACCAAAAGCTAGGAAAGGCAAGTATGGTTATTTGTAACTATTGAATAGTTTTAATGTACTGTCAATATAATGGTTTTTTATCAACATACAAAATTTTGCTTTAGGAACGAATCAGATAAAAAAGAATATTGGAGACAGCCAAGAAGACTCTGGTGAGACTTGATTCTTATTTGTAATCATAAATATTTGGGACAAAATGAACAAAATTTCTTATTCCAGTGTCAATTTGTAATCCATTAGTGTTAATATTTTGTTTTTGTTTGGGTAGATATCAGCTATTACAACAAATTCATAGAGGATATTCAATGATTTATTTTTTTAGCACCACAAATGGACTCTACAAACATGTTCACAAATCAAATCAAGCCAGTTCAAGTGATCCTGGTAAGTAATTATCTTGGGAGGGGTCACCAATTTCAGCATAACTTTATGATTTTGTTAATGCTCCACTCTTATTCTTCAGTTTTGATTCACACAAGTTTGTCAAAACGATTATCATAATGGTTTTCCCCTATTTATCTTATTTATATGTCCATAAGCAAAGAGTAGCTTTTTTCAAATAGTGAATTTTGTTACAGGTACAGAAATGGAAAACTTCGAGGTACAGAATATTCCTTCGTCAGGTACTTTTACTTTTTCAAGTTATATTGTAGCACTATTGTCATATATCTCATACTTTTCAGACTTGAAATTCAGAAAAACTTGCATCGAAATATTGGTGAAAAATTGCAAATTGCTGAAGGAATGCACCCGAAACATCCAGGAACTTTCTGAAAAAGTTGATACCCTCACAGGATTAATGAAACGACAATCTTTAACAGCTGTCGAAAATACCAATATAATGTTATTGGATTTTTTTTTGGACTTCCCAATAAAAAATGTTCAAATGTTGGATCATGTTGAAAAAATATTGGAGAATGAAGAAGCATTCAAGAGATTAGTGAGTATACAGTGCAGTATAACTGCACACTGTGAATTATCTATTAGGAATTGAGGTGATTTTGGGACTATTTATTTTATTATTTTTTCTTGTTGATCGTTGGAGGATTACATAAAGTTTTCATACAAATGGTTACCGGTCGGAAATTTTGTCAGTGTCAACATCCCTATTAAAATGACCTCTTTCATTGATTTGTTTGAAAATGTGAACAGGATGTTCATAAAATCAGATGTGGAATCATCTGCGACTGAAAGATAAACTTTAGTCACTATCTTCCATCGTTCAATAAGATAACCTCTTATGGGGTATTCAAGTTGAAAAGGGAAACATTCTCAATTGAATATTGGAAATCTTTCCTTTTTCGACCTCTTTCATATTTCACTTGTATAGAAATTTAACAAATGTCCATAACTGTGGGTTATAGGACTAAATGATCCGCCTGTAAACCCATTATAATTCAAACACATTTTTCAAAGTCAGTCTTCTCAACACAACTTTATTTAAAGTCCATAACTGTGTTTTATATGACAATTATGGACTTACCAGGATTGGGGAAAGGATTATAAGGAGTGTTGCTGGAGATTCCTAAAAAAGTTCTGGATGATAAGTTTGCGGCAGAGTATAGTCTCGTTGGGCATAAGCACAAAAAAGTTTTTAAGTCACTGAAGATATGTTCTTGCATTTTGGGTAAATCATGTTCCTCTACAATTGCATATATATGATAATGCTCATGGTTATAATGAAATAATATTTATGCATAATTCACAATATTTTTTACAAGTCATTCTGTCATTTTCAGAAGCAATACAGCGCTGTAATAAAGAAGCTACCCTAAAAGAAATTGAAATTGTGGTAAGTGCCTATCTGGCCAAGTCTAACGATAGACTGAAACGACAACAGTAAGTAATTTTTGTATCGAAGAACTATTAATTTTGTTGATGATTGAGTCAGATGAAAAATTCAAAAGAAAGATCACATACTGTATAAAAAATATGTGAAGCTAGATGCAAAGTTCTACCCGCCTTAAACTTAATCCTATGTCTTATACTGTTAGGGGTCAGTTCTAGTATTTTCAATAGATACATAGCAATATACTCTTTGACATATTTTCTAGTTATCATGATTCATTTTGAAAGTAGTTTTAGAGACATATGTATATCCAATCTTGCAATTCTTGTTTTTCAGAGATATCCAGGTAGAGACAGAAGAAACGGCTTAACAAAATATGTTATTATTATTATGAATATAGTATAGAAATAGACCTGTTCAAATTCATGTTGTTTTATTCCATTGTAGGGACGGGGTGCTGCGGAAATCAAATGGTTTTTTTTCTGAGTGGAACCTGCAATTCCAATCCACATATACTCTGAGGAAAACAATAACGGATTGCACTACTCCATATATTTTTAAATGAAGTTTTTTATCTTGGCAGAATGTAAGCAAAAACATTGCTTGAATTGTCAGGCATATTAACTTAATTTCAAAAGTTCAAATTATAGATGTAAAAGTGCCATTCAAGATTTATATTTGAGGCTACTCATGTGGGGAAACAGATGTATTTTTCTTTAATTTCTGAAATTTCAGGGAATGGTTATTTTGTTATGAAAACCTTTCAGGATATTTAGGGAATATTACTATCATATTCCTGAATTACTTTGAATATTCTCGGAATATTCATAAAATATGTTCATGGAATATTCTAGGAATATCCTTTCTGGAATATTCATGGAATATTGTAGGTATATTCTGGATATACAAGGAATATTCTCAGAGGATATTCCAGGAATATTCTTTCTGGAATATTCATGGAATATTCATGAAATATTCTGGATATTCGGGGAATATTCTCAGCGAATATTCCAGGAATATTCTTTCTGGAATATTCATGGAATATACATGGAATATTCTGGATATTCCAGGAATATTCCTCATGGAATATTCAAGGAATATCTAAAATTTTCGCCACCAGCACATTCTAGGAATATTCAAAAAAAGATATGTATATCCCTGGCACATTTAAGAATATTCCAATATCCCAAAAATAATATTCTATGAATATTCATGGAATATCCAGTGCTGTCTGGGCATATTGGTATATATGCATGGATTCGGTAATGTAGTAGCAAAATGTTTCAAATTCATATTGATTTCCTCGATATATTTATTTTCCTTTCATTTACTAACAGTTTTATATTTTTATAGTTGCGTTAGAAACTGTGAACCCAATGTCGATGTTTCGCAACCAACAGAACTCAAGGTGGTGTGTCACAAAGATTGCGAAAGTCCGGCCGTCACCGATTGGAAGGTAGATATACCCGACTACAATAAAACTGGAGATTCTTATATTTCAACGGACCCATATGTATTCATTTTAAAACCGAATAAGCTGGAATTTCGAAAGAATTACACTGTTACTTTCATGATCGTAGGTGAGATGATTATATACAAAAAATAGTTATTCCGCAGTCTGATCAAACCATGTAATTTATCAATGACCTTTAGGGTCTGTTCACTGAAAAAGGATACTAATGGTTGAAAGAATATTAATAATAATAATAATAATGTTAATAATAATAATTATTTTTCCCAAGAAAAATATAATACTACAGTTTAATATACAACAAAAACACAGAAACCATCATGGAAAAACTCCGTAAATCAGTTGGTAAATGCATTGCGTACAGAGAACATATAGTACATACACCTCTCTTTTTACTCCCATGCGAAAAATAATCCGTTCATATGGACATATTCAGCTTCCAACTAATACATACAGAGTGGGCCATTGAAAACGAAACAGCGGCTCTGTAGGTCGGCAGAACCAAATTATATAAAACGCTCGGATACGTCAACTACATTTTCGAGGGGGACATACTTCGCGATGAAATTCACCCGAAATACATTCCATCCCTCGGAGCTTTGACCGTCACCCCTAAATTTTTAAAATGCAACATATGGCAAGTGATACCTCATTTGAAAGGTATTTTCCTTCTTGATATCAAACGACAAAAATTAATCAATTCTATCGATTCATTTTCGAAATATAGGAACTTGAAGTTGGGACATCACTTTTTAGTCACTCAATCATTAAAAATAACATCTAACAATGACACTGTTCAAAGATAATTATCATTGTCAAGGAATTGAATGATCCAACTGTTAACCAACAAATAGCATGCAATTCCGTTTCAAATTTTTATTTCATCCTCATTTACTTGATCGAAAAAAATTTAAGGTTCTTCAGAATCGATAAAAAGACGTTTTTTCGAATTTGTCTCAAATGCGAGTACAAAAAAAACATGTACGAGATAATTTTTTTCGCCAAATCGTCATTGTGGATATCTATCAGTGTCAACTGATTGAACGACATTAGAGTGAAGTACTTGACTAAAGCTGCTGACTATCTTTCCGCAATAATGGTGTATACGATCGCGGAAAGAGTTGAAATAATAACAATTTTTTTTAAGAATGATGAGTGCGGTAACCGTTCAGCTAATTTGATCAATGAAACGCATCCAGATATACTTGTTGCTAGAAAATACGTTCTAGAATAAGTGCAGAAATTTCGTCAAACTGGATCAGTAGCCAAGAAGAAACGACACCCAGAACGTGAATTTCCGTTGAGAAATGAAGCTGTTGAAGTTGCACTTTAAGGGAAAGTTCATGGGGTCGGCTTTAGAATAGCCCCATGGTAAATCCTGCCTGTCGTAAGAGGCGACTAAAAGGATAACCGTAGGTGGAAGATGGTCTCATCGCCCGGTGAAATACCACCATATCGACTTTGTGTGCTGTGAAATGGACCATTCCATGTTTCAGTGTTCGGTCGATACTTTCCGGTCTCCCTCTTTCCTTTTCCCCAACCTCCTTTATTTCAGGTGCATCCTAAGTAATAATGATGAAGTCTCCTAGAGTAAAACACTCCGGAAGTAAAAATACCTCTCCATTCGGATTTTCGGGCGAGAGGTACTCGAGGGGACTCAACAATAAAAATTAATTTTTGCAACATCCGCGGACTCAACAAGAACATCAATGACGTCCACCATCACCTACAGACGGAAAAACCGGATATTCTGGGTCTAACAGAAACACAAGTGAACTCGTCCACCAACAAGGTCCATATGCTTTGTCCTGGTTACGAACTCCATTCTCGATTCAGGTTCAAAGGTGGAGTCTGCCTTTACGCCAAGGCTAACCTTTCATGCCAGCGTGAAGAGAGTTTGGAACCGAAAGACTTTGATGTGATGTGGTTCAAGCTATCTGATACCAAACTGACTAAGTTCCTCTGCTGCCTTCACCTATCACCTAATGAACCTTCATATAACGACCTCTTTGAGTTTTTATCACTCAAACTGGACTACATTCAGGAGAACCATCCAACAGCTGAAACCATAATCATGGGAGACATTAATGTACATAACGCTGCCTGGCTCAAATTCTCTAACAAAACAGATGATGCAGGTCGTCAAGCCGAGGCCTTCGCCATCACTCATGGTCTAGAACAACTGGTCGAGCTACCAACCCGCATCCCTGATGTCAACAACCAGTCTGCCAATACACTAGATCTTTTTCTCACCACCAATCCTGACCCGTATAGAATAGAAGTTTGTGCCCCACTTGGAAACTCTGACCACACCCTCATCTCCATAACATGCTCTTTCCATTTACCATCGAGCTGCACAATACCACCCCGTCTCATGTGGCATTACAATTCGGCCGACTGGGAAGGTCTTCGTATGTTTTTCTCAGCGTTTCCATGGAAGAGAGTTTGTTTCTCTTTAGTAGATCCAACACGATGTGCTGAGACAATTTCTGAAATCATCATGTTGGGGATGCAAACTTACATACCGAATACCGAAAGAAGAACATTATCCGATAAGACCTGGTTTAACAGAAACTGCTCTAGAGCTGTGGTTTCCAAACAGGCAGCATACCATCGATGGCTAAAAAATCCGGGCCCTGAGACCAGAGCAGCATATGTCAAGGCTAGAGGCATATGTAATGAGACAATAGAATGCTCAAAAGATGCCCACAAAGCCAAAATAAGATCAAAACTTGCTGAATGTCCTAACGGATCCCGTTCATTTTGGTCTTTCGCCAAAGCTGTGGAAAGAAACTTCACTGCCAGCTCATTTCCTCCCCTAACCAAAGAAAATGGAACACTAGCAACGACTGCCCAGGAAAAAGCCAATATCTTTGCGCACCTATTTGCTGGAAATTCCACTCTGGATTCATCGGGAAAACAACCCCCGAACATTACACCTATTGACAGTCACATGCCCGAGATCACCTTTCGCCAACGTACTATCAGAAAGATTTTTCTGGGTCTCAACACCAACAAAGCCTGTGGATCTGACGGAATCCCGCCGATTGTTCTCAAGAAATGTGCCCCCGAACTAACACCTGTTCTTTGCAAGTTGTTCAACCACTCTTACAATTTGGGGGTATTTCCGTCCAATTGGAAAATTGCAAGAGTACAGCCAGTCCCTAAAAAGGCAAAAGGCCCTACCTAGCAACTACAGACCTATCGCACTGCTATCTATTATTTCAAAGGTCATGGAAAAAGCCATCAACATCGAGCTCATGAAATATCTGGAAGACTCAGGAATTGTCAACGATAGGCAATATGGCTTCCGCCATCAGAGATCAACTGGTGACCTGCTCGCTTACGTCTCACATATATGGCAGCTATCTATTGAAAAGTATGGAGAAACTTTAGCTGTGGCATTAGATATCTCCAAGGCGTTCGATCGAGTTTGGCACCAGGGATTTCTCGCCAAGCTTCCGTCTTATGGCTTGTCCCCTCAGCTGTGTTCTCTGCTTGCTAGTTTTCTCTCAAACAGGTCTCTCCATGTAGTGGTCGATGGAGTTTCATCTGACACTCTACTCATAAATGCTGGTGTTCCGCAAGGATCCATTCTCGCACCAACACTATTTCTACTTCACATCAACGACCTGTTGAAAGCAACTTCATGTCCAGTACACAGCTTTGCCGATGATAGTACCCTCCATACCGCTTTCTCTTCCAGGGCTCCTATATCAGCCCGTGAAACCAGAAATGAACGAGGAAGAAATGTTAATAATATAAATATGGACTTAGTAACAATTCTCGAATGGGGCTCTAATAACTTGGTAGAATTCAATGCAAACAAAACACAACCATGTCTTTTCTCTAGAAAAGCCGATCTCACTGTGCCTAACATAACTTTGTCAGGAGTAACCATACCACTGAAGCCATCCATATCGATGCTTGGTATTACTATCAGCAATAACCTTTCCTGGGAAAATCACGTGAGGTCCATTGCCAAAAGTGCATTCCAAAAACTTGGTTTTCTGTTTCGTGCCAAGAGCTATTTCACCCCCAGTCAGCTGCCTATGATCTATAAGGCACAGATCCGACCTGTCCTGGAATACTGTTCCCATATTTGGAGTGCGGCACCTAAACATATCCTGAGGCTATTGGATTCTGTCCAAAAAAGGGCAATTCGTCTCGTCGGTGATGCCTCGCTTACAAACTCGCTCACTTGTCTGGAACACCGTAGAAAAGTTGGCGATTTGTCTCTATTTTATAGATATTTTCATGGGCGATGCTCTTCTGAAATATCAACAATCGTTCCTGCTTTGGCAGTCTCTTCGAGATTAACCCGTCAAGTTCAGTCATCACACCCCTTCGTGGTCACTTTGGAGACCTGCAGAACATCACTTTCCAAAGACTCGTTCATCCAACGAACAGCGAGGCTTTGGAACTCATTCCCTAGGGAGGTGTTCCCCGAGGCATACAACCTTCAGAAATTTGAGAAGAACACCAACTCCTACCTTCTTTTTCTAGGTTCCCACGATGTTCTCTGAACATTACAGGATATCCCTTTTCGTGGGAACCAGAACATAAAAAAAAAAATGAGCACAAGGCTAGTATTACCAATATCAGTAGAACCAGTATCCGCCGACTCCTGAAACATCATAAATTCCACCCCTACAAAATAAATTTGGTACACCAATTGAATGAAAATGATTTTGATAGGCGACAGGAGTTCTGTGGAATTTTGGCTACGAGAATAGATGCTGATGAGAATTTCCTTTTCAACATCAACTTTTCTGATGAGTCTACTTCCTTTTTGAATTCGACTGTGAATCGTAATAATTGTCGTTATTGGTCAGATGCCAATCCACATGTTTTCCACGAACTCCATACTCAAACTCCCCAAAAACTCAATGTCTGGGCCGGTATTTTTGGGGACCATTTGATTGGACGAGTATTTCTCGACGGTCACCTGACAGAAGAAACTTATTTGGAATTACAGAATGAATTTGTTTATCCACAATTAGTAGACATGATTGAAAATGACGATCGTTACCATAAAGACCACTTGTTATTCCATCAATACGGGGCACCTCCACATCATGCACAGCCTGTTAGGGCGTTTTTGGATAGAATGTGTCCTGGAAGTTGGATTGCAAGAAGAGGCTCTATAGAGTGGCCAGCCAGATCTCCAGATTTAACCCCACTCGACTTTTTCCTGTGGGGTCACTTGAGAAACAAAATCTTTGCAACCAAACCAGAATCTCTGGGAGATTCACGAAGGAAAATTATTGAAGAATGCCGTCGAATGACGCCGGAAATGCTACGAAATGTGAGGTCTCGTTTTGAACAGAACTTGTACTATTGTATGGAAATGGGTGATAGACAGTTTGAACATTCAGTTCATTGACGATAATAATTATTGCAACAGTTGCTTTATCAGATATTGATTTTATTGATTGAGTGAAGAAAAAGTTATTTTCCATCTCGAAGTTCTCATATTTCGAAAACGAATCGATAGAATTGATTTATTTCTGTTGTTTGATACTAAGAAAAAAAATATCTTCCAAATGAGGTATCACTTGCCATACGCTGCAATTTGAAAATTTAGGGGTGGCGGTCACAGCTCCGAGGGATAGAATATATTTTGGGTGAATTTCATCGCGAACGATGACCCTCTCGAGAATGTAGTTGAGGTGTCCGAGCGTTTTTATATCATTCGGTTCTGCCGACCTACAGAGCCGCTGTTTCGTTTTCAATGGCCCACTCTGTATAGAACGCCATTATAATCATGAGAGAAATCAAATCATAGCCAGTCAATTCACAGGACACGTATTAGTTTTCCTTCCTTTCGATTGACTCGGTCGTTACTTGATGGAAATCATAGTAATTTTCCAGATGGCAACACACGATTGGATTTCCACAGAATTTTTATTTTGAAATCATATATTTAAAACAAAAATAGAATTACTTTTGACTGAAAGGAAAAAATGGTAAATAACATTTATGGACCCCAAAAGCTTGAACTGTCATCCTTTATTGAATAACACAAACAGGCCAGTAGTCTCATTTGTTACTCCTCCAACAATTAAATTATGAGATGAATCCATAACTATAATCAAAAATCATTGCAAATTTTAACCAAAATGATCTTTCTGATTAATAAAAAATCAATACCTTCCGATGTACAGAATCTATTCCCAAGTATACCTCCTGTTGATACTATTATTATTAGACAAGAACCATTTAAATCCAATCATCAAACAAGAAATAATAGACCTTTTAGCAACTCATTTGAAAAACAAAATCCTCAAATCGCCAAAAAATTGCATTTTTCTCCAAAAGGTTTGATTAACGTAGTCCTTTACTTACAAAAAATGTTCAGGGATAACCTAGAGAATTTGATTTATAAACATCCGTTGATGAAACATGTATTGTATTGGTATTGATATGTGGATGACATTTTAGTTTGTTCAATTGTTACCAACAGACAATTGGATACTTTTCAAGAATATATCAACAGAATTCACAATAACATAAAATTCACCATCGAAATAAAATTAAAAAAATGGACTCTAGACTCTCAGTTTGTAGTGTGTAGGCTGAGTAAGTCTTTTTTTCGTGCTTCCATCGGGTATCTTTTCCTTCGTCTAATGAATCAAAATTTGTTTCGCAGGTGACGGCTTTATTATCCACTTTACTAAGCAGATCTTATTTTCGGTCTCAGTTCTGATTTTCTCAACTTTAAATTCGTCTTTCTTGAATGGTACCCGTAGCACAGTAGTAATTTCCTGGCAAATATTCAAATAAGTAACTGTCAAAAAATTATTTATATCCTTCATTGGGCGGAATTTCTGCTCTGTCAATCAAATGAAGAACCGTATCGCCTCCTATCCCAAACTTCTTTTCCTTGTCACTTCTTCCAGTGTATACAGGGTCTAACATAACTACGTCAAAATATTCATGTGACATTTTCCTGGGACAATTTTAAGAAAAAAAGTCTATATAAACTTGGGTCCGGAAATGCTTCGTTTTGGAGATACAGGGTGTTGAAATTGAATTTTTTTGTTCGCTTTTTAAAAATAACTTTTGCAAAAAATAAGTTATTCGCACGAAATTTGGTACCCGGGGTTTTTTTGACGTGGGAAATCATAATTTTGTATTAATTTTCATGTAACATCTAGCGGGCGCTGCGTACGCTGTCATTATTTATTTCAAATTGCCCTAACATTTTTGACAGCAAACTTTCGGCACTTTTCATGAAAAAACCTTATTTCCACACCTTTTCCAAGTAAAAAAGGTAAATTTCCTCGACAACGCTGGGGGTGATCGGTTTCGAAATATTTACAATTTTCTATATCGATGCATGTTACTTAGCTCCTAGGGCGCTAAGTGAAGTTGCTGAGAACACAACAAAAACTAAGTATGTGGTAGGTCTCGTCAAAATTAGGTACTTTTTTCCTATGAAATGTTTATCGAAACATGATTTGTTTTCGAGATACAGATTGTTGAAAACTTGGTTGGTTTTTGTCATAAGTTTTTTGCAACTGCAGTTATTTTCATCAAACTTTATACGCGGTATACCCGGACAGACTTCTTCTAAACTGAGCATTATCAAACTGCTTGATCAGTATAGCCAAATTTGATTTCAATAATTTTTGTCACTCTCCGCTTGCAAATCAAGTTAATTGAATCGAGTAGGCTATGAACGTTCGTTTATGAGAATAGAAGTTTGTTGTCACATCATCAACTATTCATTGAGACAAATTCACATTTTGGAGTTTATAAAGTGATTCTTTGGTACCATGCCCGACTTTACGAATGCTGGAATGGCTGATATGGTTTTTGCATACGGCTTGGCTGACGGAAATTCAACCGAGGCCAGACGCATCTATCAGGAAAGGTATCCCCAACGCGCCACTCCTTGTGCAGCGACATTTGCGAATCTTTTCCGGCAACTTTCCGAATCTGGAAGCTTTGAAAGAAATTCTGCAGTAGGACGGCCACGGACTACAGGAACTGAGGAATTGGAGAAGGACAGTTCTCGAAGAAAGTGGTGAACATCCAGAGACAAGTACAAGAAAAATTGGTCAAACTTTAAATGTGAGTCACATGACCGTTCACAGAATTTTAAAGAAACAGCAATTATATCCTAATCATATTTAGCGTTTCCAGGTACTTACACTACGTGATTTTCAACCACGTATCGAATTTGCTCAATGGCTTCAAAGAAAAGTCGAACAACATTTCATCGAAAATACTCTTCACAGATGAGACTAATTTTTCAAGAAATGGTATCATGAACTTCCATAACAACCACATCTGGACGAAAGATAACCCACATGCGATAACGCAAACTCATTTCCAAGACAGATTCTCTTTCAATGTATGGGTAGGCATAATTGGGGATTATCTAATTTGACCCTATTTTCTCCCCTTTGAATGGCGATGCTTACCAAAATTTTTGGGAACACGAGCTCCACCAGCTTATGGAAGATGATCCCATTGGTCTCCGAAATCACTCTTGGTTCATGAACGATGGAGCACCTGCTGATTTTGGTCTGATAGCAAGACATTTCTTAGACGTAGCATATCCCCAACGATGGATAGGAAGAGGAGGCACTCAACATTGGCCCCCGAGGTCACCGGACCTCAATCCCGTCGATTTTTTCTTTTGGGGACATCCAAAATCAGTAGTTGGTGCTAGCCCCATTGAAAACGAGGAAATGTCAAGGGATCGCATCATAGCTTGCTGCGAAACGATAAGAAACACTCCCGACATTTTTCAACGGGTGCGGAATTCTTTGATGAGGAGAGCAGAAGCGTGTATTACTGTTTGGGTTCGTCACTTTGAACAGTTGTTGTAATAGTTGTTTCGCTCAATTTTCAAATATTTAATTGCCTAATAAATAACATAGTACTTCTCCGAATTGTTTTTTTACAAACTCCGAAATGTAGCACTTTCTAATTGAATGATTGAACCTGACAATTTTTTTTCAATTTGGACCGGTTGAGCAGTTCTATAATGCTCAGTTTGAAAGAAGTCTGTTTTTAAAGTTTGATGAAAATAACTGCAGTTGCAAAAAACTTATGACAAAAACCAACCATGTTTTGAAAAAATTCAACAATCTGTATCTCGAAAACAAATGATTTTTCGATAAACATTTCATAGGAAAAAAATTGTTTGTTTTGACGAGACCTACCACATACTTAGTTTTTGTAGTGTTCTCAGCAACTTCACTCAGCGCCCTAGGAGCTAAGTACCATGCATCGATATAGAAAATGGTAAATATTTCGGAAACGATCACCTCCAGCGTTGTTGAGGAAGAGGAAGTTACTTCGAAAAGGTGTGGGAATAAGATTTTTCCACGAAAAGTACCAAAAGTCCACTGTCAAAAATGTTAGGGCAATTTGAAATAAATAATGACAGCGTACGCAGCGCCCTCTAGATGTTACATGAAAATTAATACGAAATTATGATTTCTCACGTCAAAAAAAACCCCGGGTACCAAATTTCGTGCAAATAACTTATTTTTTGCAGAAGTTATTTTTTAAAAAGCGAACAAAAAAATTCAATTTTAACACCGTGTATCTCCGAAACGAAGCATTTCCGGATACAAGTTTATATAGACTTTTTTTTTTAAATTGTCTCAGGAAAACGTCACTTGAATATTTTAACGTACTTATGTTACACCCTGTATATCAAAGGCTGTCATGAAGAGCCAAACTTTTGAAATCCAATATTATTGGATTTCTTTGATATATTGCTTGGCGTAGTGACGACCATATTCATTGAATCATCAACCGAAAGGCTTTCAACCAACCCACCATGCATATTGAAGTGTTTGTTTAGTTTAGAAATTAACGGCCTCAGTTTATATAGCCGGTTGTTCTTGTCTCTATTGATATTATCGTTCTAATGAAAGTGTCGTAAAATCGATTAAGACGCATATTATTCTGCAATATTTCAGGGGCGTCGTCCTGTCCAGACCTGGCACAATTAGAGTTTATCTTGAATTTTGACTTTTTTTCCATACCCTCTTTTTGATTTCCTCTTTGGTTTTATTTTTTTCCGATTTGGTTTTTATATTTTTTTTTGGTTTTCTTAGCAAGTGGCTCGTCATCGCTGGATCCTCTGGATTATCGATTTCATTATTTTCTTGCATATTGTCGAGCACATCATCATCACGTAAGCGATATTCACATTTTGCTGAGAGCAAATTTGGTCCTAAATGATTCAAATTTGCTTCCTCTTCATCACTGGCGTCTGAGTCACACTCAGTATCGTTGCCATCATCGGGGGATTCTATATAAATATCAATAGGACATAGATCATCCACTTGCTCAAGCTCATCTAGTAATTCTGCAAGCGTCAACCTGCAAAATAAAAATGAAAAATAAACGTTAACTTCAGCATGTAATACGATATATTGGATCCGCGAAATCAGGACCCTTCTAATATTTTATATTTGGAAATATTATTATTTTTACTACTAATATATCTGAAGTTAAGCCTCATGAACCGTGTTCGAAACTAAGTTTGTAGAATACTAATTGTTTTTGAAACATATAAACATTTGTACTCACCCACCACGGCAAACAATGTACTGTGACGGGTCCATTGCCAATAAATTATTGCTCAAAAATTTTTTTTTTCTATTCGGTAAAATGAACAATTTTAATGTGGAAAGAAACCATGTATAAACACTACTAAACGAGTTTTATTTTGGAGGCTATGTTTGCAGCGTCGTCAAATCTTCGAATGCGCAGACCCGATATTTATCGGATGGTATGCACTAATGGGTTATAGTCTACTCGACAAGTTGAAAATGGTCTAAAATAGAGATACTGCTCTTAAAATTATGTGTGATAGCTCATTGGATCCGGAATAACGCCTAGAAAAATGTGCCAAAAGTGTGTATCAGCACATAAAAAATTGCAAAAGTTATAAACAATTGAAGATGAAAAAAAAACGGAACTCTATCTCCATTATTTATAATTTCAATTTAACGCTGAAACTGGGTCTCCGAGCAACATTTTTAGGTTGCGCGCGCGGCGTCAAAAGCGAGTACGACACATTAATTAATTTATTTAAGGTATTAAATATAAATTATTTTCAATTTGAAAAAAATATGGTGTATTTGGAACACTGAAAATAATTCATTCCCGTTGGAAATTTCACTTAAAGTTGATTTTTCAACAAGTTAAACGATTATTAACTAACAAAATTTTCTCGAACTCCTGTCTTAATTGTAAATGATCTTTTTTTTAAATATTTGTCGTAAAATAACCTTTCTTATATACATACTTAACAAGATCACGCCATAAAAGTTGAAAAAATATTCATACTTTGTTTATAATAATTTTTGTACTTGAACAAAAACTAAAAAATCCAAGTAATGTTGTTAAAAAATTTTTTTTTCCTTAATCATCATATTATCGTTTCTTTATCAATACAAGATATAAATTGATTTGCAAAAATAAATTTTCCGCCATTTGTTGATGATTTTTTTATAAATTGATTATTTCTATATTTTTGAAAAAATCTCTTTACAACTCCATTATATTACAAATATAATGATTTTTGAAAAAAAAATTTCTTTAATTACAATTTTTAATTGTTTATAATTGTTATTTTAATATTTCTATGTTTAAATAACTAGTTAAATTTTTTTTTTAAATCATAATTGAATACAAAAAAAAAATTATATCAACAATTCCATTGTTTATTAATTACCAATTTGTTATGAAAAATTTTTAACTTTTTAGATTTTTTCTCTGGAACTCTGGAATTTACAGAAACAACCAACAAATATAAAAAAAAAAATTCCAATTTTTTCAATTCCAATTCCCAAAGTAAAAAAAAATTGGAAATTTTTTTTTCTTTGTTATTAATAAATTTTAGAAGTTTCGGAAAAAAAATCTAACGAAGTTAAAAATTTGTTTATAATAAATTGGTAAGTTAATTAACAATGGAATTGTTGTTAAAAAAAAAAAATTTTTTGTCACTTCATAAAGGACTGTCAATTATGATTTTTAGAAAAAAAAATGCTCAACTAATTATTTAAACAATAGAAATATAAAAAAACGATTATAAACAATTAAAAATTGTTATTAAGGAAACAGTTTTTTTTCAAAAATCATAATATTTGTAATATAATGTAGTTGTGACAGAAAAAATTTCAAAAATATGGAAATAATCAATTTGTTTATAAAAAAATTATCAACAAATAGCAGGAAATTTTTTTTTTGCAAATCAATTCATATCTTGTATTATTAAAAAAACGATAATATGATGATTAAGAAAAAAATTTTTTTTTAACAACATTACTTGGATTTTTTTGTTTTTGTTCAAATACAAAAATTATTATAAACAAAGTATGAATATTTTTCCAACTTTCATGGCGTGATTTCGTCAAGTATGTATATCAGAAAGGCTCTACGAAGCGAAAAATGTTTACGACAATTATTTAAACTTTTTTTTTCATTAACAATTAAGACAGTTCGAGAAAATTTTGTTAGTTAACAATTGTTTAACTTGTTGAAAAATCAACTTTGAGTAAAATTTCCAACGGAAATAAATTATCTATAGTGTTCCGAATACACCATAATTTTTTCAAATTTAAAAAATATATATAATACCTTAAATAAATTAATTAATGTGTCGTACTCGCTTTTGACGCCGCGCGCGCAACCTAAGAATGTCGCTCGGAGACATATTTTCAGCGTTAAATTGAAATTATAAATAATGGAGGTAGAGTTCCGGCAGTTCGGAGTTTTTTATTGAAAATTTCCTCTTATTTCAGAATCTCTCATTGAAATTACTTAATTATCAATAGTTCATGAAATATTGGCAAAAAACTAAATGCAATTTTTTTTTCATTTTCAATTGTTTATAACTTTTGCAATTTTTTATGTGCTAATACACGCTTTTGGCACATTTTTTTAGGCGTTATTCCGGATCCAATGAGCTATCACATACAATTTCAAGAGCAGTATCTCTATTTTAGACCATTTTCAACTTGTCGAGTAGACTATTAAAGATATAAGATTTTTCTTTATATTCTCAATAACATGTTTTCATTCAAGGAGGTTATTCTTGGGTCTATTTTGAGAAAAAAACTCAATATTAACATATGACCTGAAGGTACTAACAATAACTAACATATGACCTGAAGGTACTACAAATACAGGGTTTGAGAAAACAATCTTTTTTTATAATAATTTTGGTATAACCCTAGATATTTTTGTGAAACGTAGTACGCATCGTTTTTGCATCAGAAGGTATTTTCTGCTGTACCAAATCATTTTCTATTCTTGCCAGTGACGTCCGTGCGGGATTTGCTCTGAATCATTTCAAAGATGAAAGTGATACGCCACTGCTGTATCTTGAAGTCCTTGTTCCTTTCTGAGCAAATCTGGTCTCTTGATTTGTTTTTTCGTTTGACGTACGTTTTTTTCTATTGAATAGTGTTTATACCTTTACGTTGTGCTACAATATGGAGGAGGCGAAAGTCTCTTCAATCACTAAGACAACTTCAGAACCTTTTTCTTTTTAGGTAAACCAGATATAAAAGCCACATTCGACCTGATAACGCATAGCTTCACAAGTCTGCGTTCATGTGAAATGAATCCCAAAGAAGGCTATGCAGTGAAGACACAATTCCTCGTGCAATGTCTTTCCAATCCATCCAATGTGTCGGGTCGATACTTCGAGATTTATGCCACGCAAAATGATAAAGGTAAAATATTTGTTTCTTATATTGATAAAAAAATATAGAATAAATTATCTGTACACTTTTGTAAGTTCCGAGTGGAAAATTCACTGTAATTGGATCCCTCTTTACCAGAAATCGCTAAAAAGTCTGCACTGGTTCGATTATACGGAGTGATTCGAAAGTACTTTGACAAACTTCAGGAGGTGATTTCTCACAATATTCTAATATGAATTGTCCAAATAAATATATGTCCGTAAACGCTCCGTTTCCAGGAGACAGGGTGTTGAAGTTTTATTTTCATGTTCGTTTTTTTTTATAACTCTCGAAATACTGACCTTAATTAAACGAAAATTGGTGGAGATAAGTTTTTCGAGGTGTCGAATTCGAACCTGATGTTATTATTGCTCTCACTCGTAGGAGGCGCCACCTACACGCCTTTTTCTTTTATTGAAGATTCATAACTTGCTTGAGCGTACTTCTAGCACATTTTTCAGTAAAAAAATTAATTCATCTATCATATCTTCGTGAAAAAGCTAACCCTGTTACAAATCGGTATAAGCAACCGTTTTCTAGATATTTCAATTTCAATTCTACTCAGTCCACAGTTTGGAGAATTATTCACGATCAACAATTTTATCCATACCATACTCAAAGGGTACAAGCTCTTTTGCCACGAGACTTTCCCGAACGCTTACTATGTGTCAGTGGTTCTCGAGAAAATTGGCTGGAAATCCTCAATTCTTAAGATATGCACTTCTCCCGAAATGCTATCACAAACTTTCATTACAACCATGTTTGGGCTCTGGAAAATCCACACGCAGTTAGTGAAAGACATCAATCAATTTTCTGTAAATGTATGGGCGGCAATAATTGATAATTACATGATAGATCCTTTCTTTCTTCCGTTCCGACTGAATGACGCAACTTACAGAGACTTTCTAGAAAATGAATTGCCGGGACTACTTCAGGATGTATCAATAGAAATTCGTATCCGCATGTGGTTCATGCATGATAGGGCTCGGGCCCATTCTATCGTTGTAGCCAGGGAATTCCTTAACACTGTCTATCCAAATCAATGGATCGGTAGGGATGTAAAAGAACCTAACCAGGCGTGGGCACCAAGGTCCCCAGATCTGAGCTAGCTAGATTTTCATTTCTGGGGACATTTGAAGTCACTAGTTTATAAAACTCCAGTAGCAAACAATAAGAAACACATCAATAATTTTTGAGCGGGTACCAGATTCAATGACTAGAAGACTGAATGCCTGTATCTTCGCTGAAGGTGGACACTTTGAACAATTTATTTGAATATAATTTGGTTTCTTTCATTTTATTCCATTCTACTCATCCAAAATTTCTTGAAATAAAATGTTGATATTTCTTGCAAATTTTATTAAAACAAAGACAGATTTTGCACCCTTGATACAAAAATAACCATTTTAAACGAATAAAAATAAATTCAGGGCAAATTCAGGTGGAAACGTGGGAGATCGATTGTTTACGAGGTCTGCTCTCGTTTCTTCGGGTCTGAAAAAAACATTTTCCCGGTGGTTTATTTTCGTTTCATGCACCGAATCCATGAAATCGCAGTTTTTTTTTTTGAATCATTTAATGCTCTTGAATTCCCCCAGGGAAAGAGAAAAGTGGGAATTCTTGCTTCAGAAATGTATTTTCAGAGAGACATACCGGGTGATTGTGATTTGATGGATATCTCGAAAACGATAAGAGATATTAATAATAGTAATAATGATAACAATTCTCCATTTACCAAGAACACTTGGAGTAGGTTTCGTCAAATACAGTTAGTAGAAACTGACACGTTCATGTATAAATGCAGTGACTGATCTCATGCATGATATATATGAAACATCAGATGAGAGCAATTATGGCACTGCAATTTTTTTAGATATCAAAAAAGCTTTTGATACAGTCAATCATACATTTTTATTAGATATTCTGAATAATTTGGGAGTGAGAGGTCATTCTTATAAACTTTTCCAAAATGATTTTGAAAATCGTATCTAATATGTAATTATAAATGAAAATACAAGTTCAATTGAAAAACAATGCACAATTGGAGTCCCACATGGTTCAGTATTGGCCCCAATATTTTATTTGATTTATGTGAATAGCACAACTAAAATAAATTTTGTAGGAAAACATTTTTCTTTCGCATATGATACTGTACTTTACTATTCGGCCAAAGACACAAAAATACTTGAGAAAAATATAGAAAAAGATATGAAATTAATTGAAAAATGGTTGGATGACATAAACCTAACAATCAATTTAGAAAAAAATGTTCTCATGCTTTTCAAACAAAAAAATATAAAGCCAATAAAATCAAAAATGACAATAAAGAATAAAATTATAACTGAAGTTGAAAAACACAAATATTTAGGTGTGATTATAGATAAAATTCTAAATTTTGAAAGTCATGTAAATAAAATCAAAAATCAATTATCCCTCTGATTGGAGCAATTAGAAGAGTTGAATTTCTGAATACTCATATCCAAACACTAATATACATTGCCCATATTCTTTCTCATATCAGATATCTAATAACAATATGGTCATCCTGTAGTAAAAAACAAAAAGGTATAATTTATCGTCTTATGTATAAAGCAATTAAAATTATTTTAAAAAATCCCTGGGAATCACCTTCGTTAGAATTATACAAACATACTAATAATTTAACATTAGAAAATCTAATAAAATTTGAGAAAGCAAAATTTGCATACAAACTAAAAAACAATTTTCAAAAAAGTAATACTCCATTTGAAAAAAATTCAAAACTACACGATTATAATATTAGAAATGCAGATAATATCCACTTACATAATATTCATTCAAATGAAGGGAAAAATAATCCAATGTCTAGTTCAATATCTAGTCCAATATCTAGTTCAAACAAACTTTCAAATTATTGAATGAATGTGGTTTTTTGTGGAGGAACGACGTTTCTTGACATGTTTTTTGGATAACTTTCCACAGTCTGTGGAAGGTTACCCAAAAAACATGTCAAGAAACTTTCAAATGATCTGAAAAAATTGAAATCAATGAAAATATTCTTAAAAAAACTGTACGTATACAATATGTATATGTATATTTATGTTTATTTGAATTTTTATTTAAAGATATATGAATGTGTATATGTGCGTCTGTGTTTGTGTATATATTATATATATATATATATATATATATACATATATAATATATATATATATATATATATATATATATATATATATATATATATATATATATATGTATGTATATATATGTATATATGTTGAGATTTGAATAGGTATTATTACCAGTTAGTTCTAAAATGGTTGAAATTTATAATTGTAATCAATCAATTAACTTCCTTATACCAGGACTTGTTCTGTTTGGAAGATGTATTGCAATAAATGAATTAAAAAAATGTTTGCTTCTTCATATAATATTGCATATATACTTGTTAAGATGGAGAGTAAATTAAAGCTATAGATATGAATTCGGATCGAATAAATGTTGTGAAGTATCTTGATTAACTGCCAATCATTTGTTATTTGTTATCTAATTCAAGGTTGGAAATGACAGTACCCTCAGTAGCTATTTATTGCATGAATTCTGCAAGATTATAAAAACATTCTTCTACTAAGTATTCTTTTAATGCTTTTCTGAATGCTTGATATGATTTCAAACTCTTTATATTTTCCGGGAGTTTACTAAAAACTTCGGGACCTGCATAGTTTGGTAATTTTTTCAATTTACTGAGGTTGCATTTAGTGAGATGGAGCTTTTCAGCATTTCTAGTTTCATAATTATGCACTTTGCTGTTCTTAAGGAAGTTATTTTCATTTGTGTACATATAACATGATATTTTGAATGAGTCTCTGTAGCCCCTAAGCATTCCTGTGAAAAATCCAAAATAATGGTAATAACTTCAACACGCATCGATTATCAAATAATTGACTTGAAATTTTCAAGTCCAAATATCTAGAAAACGGTTGCTTATAGCGACTTGTAACAGGGGTAGTTCTTTTTACGTGGAATGATGGAGGAATTGATATTGCCACTGAAAAATGTGCTATAAGTACGCTCAAAAAGTAATGAGTCTTCAAAAAAGAAAAAGACGTGTAGGTGGCGCCCCCTACGAGTAAGAGCAATGATAACATCAGGTTCGAATTTGACACCTCAAAAAACCCCCAATAACAATTTTCGTTTAATAAAAGTCAGTATTTCGAAAGTATTAAAAAGAAAGAACATATGAATGAAACTTTAACACCCTGTATCTTGGAAACTAGAAGTTTCTGGACATATATTTATTTGGACAATTCATATTAGAATATTGTGAGTAGTCACCTCCTGAAGTTTGTCAAAGTACTTTTGAATCACCCTGTATAGGGAGGTCACTCAGATTGTATCGGTAACTTCCGAAGCACAATAGTTAGAAGGTCAGTTATGAAAAAAAAAACTTGAGAGGTGTCAAGGGACACCCGGATGGAACGAAGTTCCTTTCGAATCATTAGTGGAGGAATTGTAATGAATTTTTTTTTTAAGTTATAATAATATTTTTTTTATTATTAACAAATATAATGTAATATAAACTCAATCGGTAGGCTCAATTTTAGTACATACGCATTGATATTGTAATATTTAAATATAATTTGCTTTTAAATTTATTAAACGCGAACACTTGCTAAACACACAATAATGGAGAGATTATAACGCGTATGACTTGGTTAGCACAATAGTGAAGAGCCGTTATAATGCGTACTTGCTCAAAATACATAAGCATTCATTATTGTCTGTATAAAATCTCTACTTACCTTACTCCATCAGCAATATCCGGAACTTGTGCAGAAACACTGTCAGGATTCATTATTGTTCTTATTTTTTATTATTTATCATGTACAAAAAACCTGTATACACTCAACAAAAATAATCGTCGCGACACCACACTGTTCAATTTGAATTAGAGAGACGAAACGAAAATAACTGGCTTGCTTTCTATGAGAGAGAGAGAGAGAGAGACAGACAGAGAAACACGCGCACGCCGCACGGCTTATAACCATAGCGAAAGTCTCGTTACAACTTTTGGTCTTAATTTATTTCGACTAGCCCTCTCTCGCAACGCGCGATAAGGAACTACGTTCCAAAAGTCATGTACCTATTTTGCAGTAATTTTGTGCAGTGAAGAGAAACATAATGCATAACTCATATTTTTTGTTAATAAATATAGAGAAATGTTTCAACCATTTTTGTGTCGATATCATATTCCTTTCGAAATAGCAATATTAGTTCTGGAATCATGCCTCTACATTTTTGGCCACTACCAACCTATTTTTTCAAACAGAGATCTTGGGTATTTTTTCCGTTTTCGTTAGTATTTTTAATTTTTGAAGTTACAATAAGTCTGATCATGCCAATTTGATTCACAGGTTCTTTTCTGTGAATTGATTCATGGGCATGTGCAAAGGTTGTGTGGGAGAATGATACCATTTCCGTAGTCCATTATTTAATTCATTAAAAATAGAGAGAAAGAATATAAATATCAAGTAATCCAAATATTCCAGCAGAGGATAAATATTTGAAGAACTGGAATTGAACCCTCAAATGATTTTAAGAAGGTTATTAACACGATCGCTGCTACTTTCGCGTTAACGAGGGCTCGGTTTCGGTTGGCTCAACGGGTCTGATTCGGTAATGCGTTCACTTATGGGCTGAGAGTGGGCAGCAGAAAACCTGGATAATCGAGTAACAGAATGAAATGTTTTCAAAATGTTAGTACCCACAGCAAACATAAAAAAATTATTGACGGCTTCGGCAAAAGTGGTACATAAGTTTTTTATGGCCTTTATTCGGAAAAAGCAACCATACCAATGTAGCAACGGATTGGTAATAGTTTCATAACAAATTAACTTCCAAGTGGTCCAGCGGTCTAAGGTGCTGATTCATGAGAGGAAACGTGAGTGAGCGTGGGTTCAAACCCCAGCTCGGGCAACTCCTTTTTTTTCGAAATTGAAAAATGATTTGTTTGGGGCGAATATTCGTCCCAATACAAATCAGTTTTCATGCCTGAGAACTGGCTGCAGAAAACCTGACCGATCGAATAATGTATCGAAATGTTTTGAAAAGCATTTTAACCTACTTTTAGTTGTCCGAATAACACTAAATTTGGTAGGTGTTCATAATTCTGGTGACAATGTATTAAGTAATTTTTGCCAAAAAAATGGCATATCCAATATGGCGGACGAGTTATGTGATTATAGTTCGAGTATGTGGGAATTTTTGGGATCGGACATCATGACTTCTATGTCAGAATTCTTGAATTCAAGATGGCGACGACTTTTTTGATCATAGTGTGATTTTATTCGGCATTGGTGTATGGGAGCTTCTGGAGTCGAACATCATGATTCCTCGGTCGAAATTCATGATTTCATGATGGCGGCTTCAGAAAGGCGATGTGTTCTGTTATTTTGGCCTGATTTCAATCGAATTTGGCATGTGGGTTTATTTGAATGTCGTAGATTATCAAGTTTTGTCAAAATTCAATGAGATGACGGATTTCGTGAATGACTAAAAAGAATTAAATGAAAATGATTGAAAAAAAAATCAAGACAAGCTTTTATACAAAAAAAATATTTCTTCAATTGTTTGACCTAGGTTTTCCATGAGTGACAAATTCAAAAGCTTACCGCGAATATGAAAAAGGTATCCATGCGTAGCGATATTGTGATTCTGTTACTCATAGAAATAAGCTAGGTAAAACAATTAAAGACATTTTTTTTTGTATAAAATCTTGTCTCAATTTTTTCTAAATTATTTCTAGTCATTCATGAATTCTGTCGCCTTATAGAATGATGACAAAAATTGATAATATACGACCCCAAAAGAACCCACATCCCAATTCTGTATGGAATTATAACAAAACACATGGCCTTTCTGAAGCCGTCATCTTGAATCATGATGTCCGATTCCAAAAGCTCCTACACACCATCTTTGAATGGAATCGGACTATAACCACAAAAGTTGTTGACATCTTGAATTCATGAATTATGGCAAAGATCATAATATCAGATCCCAAAAATCCTCCAATACTAATTTTAAATAGAATCGAACTATAATCTCAAAACTCGTCCGCTATATTGGAGCCGCCATTTGGTTTTTTTTTGGCAAAATTTTCATAATGCATTGTCACCGGAATTATGAACACCTGCCAAATTTCACGTTAACCTTACAACTAGAAGTAGGTCAAAATTCAATCATCTAATTTCATATATGTATGTTTAGTTCATATCTTGTAAAAACGTTTCATGGTCTTACTCATGAAAAATGATTTGTTTTGGGACGAATATTTGCCCTAAAGGAATCAATTTTCAATTTGAAAAAAGCTGCCCGAGCTGGGGTTTGAACCCACGCCCCCTTTCCTGAACCAGCACCACTGGACCACTCGGATGTTAATTTGGGATGAAACTATTACCCATCTGTTGCTACATTGGTAGAATTAGTTTTTTCGAAAAAGGCCATAAAAAACTTATGCACCACTTTTGTCCAAACAGTCGATGAATTTTCTCATGTTTGCTTTAAGTACTAACATTTTAACAACATTTCATTCTGTTACTCGATTGGCCAGGTTTTCTGCAGTCTTCCCTCTTGCACTATACCGCAGTATTAAACGTAGGCATTATGATGAAGTATAGTTGAAGTTGACTCGATCCAAGGAACGTGCAAAAGTCAGTGATAAAAAGGAATCAATAGACAAAAACACTTGGAAACCCACCAATAGCAATTACAGTGTCAATGTAAGTGAAATCAATATAATCTAAATCAAAGTCAGCTCAATACACAAAATCAGAATCATGACAACCGCAATCCCAAAATCTGACCATCAGCCAAATGTGCATGGTGCAAAGCCAAGAAACATAGTTGTCAGATTAGGGCGGAATATGGAATCTCTGAGAGAAGGAATTCTGATCAGTGAAAGGGAATTGCAACAGAGTATACAGGCAAGTGAAGTTAATATTAAACTAAACATTGAAACAATATTGAATGAGAAAATACGCACACTAGAAGAAGGAAATAAGGAACTCAAAGAACGGGAACAAAGACTGGAGGGAGGTCAAAAAAAATAACATCGTGATTTTTGGAATACGAAATGAAGAAAATGGAATCCCAGTAAAAGGATTCTGTGAAAATTTGAATACCACACTGGGCACATTAATCAGTGACTGCGAAATCAATTATATTTATAAAATAGGAAAATCTGACAAAAGTCCAATTGAAGTAGAGTTCATTTCGTATCAAACAAAAACAAACATTCTAGAAAATTGTGAGAAACTAAAGGGCACGAATATTAGCATAGTTCCAGATTTGACAAAAATACAACAAGAAAGAAACAAAATTTTAAGAAATCATTTGAAGGACATCAGGAATACAACACAAGAGCGCTGTTACATCAAGGGTGAAAAACTATATGGAAACAACCAGATATTCACAGTCGAAGATCTACTGGAAATCGAAGAGAGGAAAGAGCAAATTTTCTTCGCAAGACCATCGAGCGAGTTCCAAACACCATCCAAGAGCTATGCAGAACCACAAGGACCAATAGAAATAGGCAGAAACAAAAGAGAAAATAATAAAAAAGAAGATAAGAGAGAAGAACGGGAGAGGGACCTTGCTGATGAAAAGAGAAATAAAGAAGAGGAAACTGAAAATAAAAACAAAGACAAAAATAGCCTGAAGATAGAAAGCCTTTCCTAGGATCCCAAAATAAAGCATGAATACATCTACAAAAAAGCGCAATTTCCTTCATTTCTAATTTTGATCCTAATTTTTATTTTTGAAATATCAGTAGTATGATTAATATCATTATTCTTCATTTTTACTTTCAAGAATAATTAGTTGATTAGTATAATTATTTATTGTGATGGACCCATATATAAAAGACTTTGTCGTTGAAAAATTGGAACATATGACCTTAAAACATCTGAGGAATTGAAACAAGTATTGGAAATTATTGAGATTAGCCCAAATTTTAAAATTGTAAACAGCAATATACGTGGTTCAGATTGCAATCTAGATGCATTTTTGGTATTTGTCGAAAGCCTAGAAAGGAGTATTGATTGCATAGTTTCAACCGAAACAAGGCAGATACCTGATGTTAATGTATTCAATATTGATGGATACAGAACTTTTTATAATAAGGGCAGCGACAATCAGTGTGGTATTATTCATAAAATCTGAAATGTATGTCTATCACCAATTAATAGAATTGAATAAGAGTAACCTTCTCAGACTGAAATTGAACTGTGAAAATGACGTCTCCATAATAAATACACTTTACAGATCACCTTCTAGTAATGTGAACACGTTTATCAATAAGTTGAATGACATATTAGAAAATGTTACTATACATTTTTTCTAGGGGATATTAATATTAATATTTTAGGAGAAACAAAGGAAACAGAAAACTATCTTGATATCATGAGTGAACATGGTTACAGGTCAGCAATCAATATTTCCACTAGAGTACCAAATGATTCATACACGTGTCTGGAACCAATCAGAATGATAGGCGACTGTGGAAACATTTTGACAGGAATGAATACCAGGTGTTGGCTCCGGATGAGCCGACGCATTTCAGTCATCTCAGGCCCGATCTGCTTGACATTGCTTTGGCCAGGAATATCACCTGGAATTGGGACATTCGTACTCTCTCCGAATTGGGCTCTGAGCACAACCCGGTGATTCTAACTCTAGATGGTGATCCACCGCCCCAGACAGATCGTATGTGCACCAAGGTGGACTGGGAGAGGTTCCGTTCGCTTCTAGAGACAGGTTACTCTGCTCCTGAGAGAATAGATTCTCCACTTGAGTTGGACGAGGCCGTAGCGCGTTACGAGCTCACCATCAAAAATGCTCTCAGGGATTCCTTCCGAAGGGAACCGGCTCCTAGATATCAGGATGAATTTCCTCGAAGAATTAAAAATCTTATTCAAGATCGAAATTGGGCCAGAAGGGCCTATCAAAGGAGTCTATTCCCTGGGGACAGAATCCGTCTAAATGAGTTGAATAGGGAGGTTAGAAATAACGTAACCTGATCGTGATGTCATTCGTCCAGCTTCGTTGGATGAACTTGAGGCGCATATCAGAGGATTAAATCCCAAAAAAGCGCCTGGTTGTGACGGAATTTCTAATTGTATGATTAGGAATTTTCCAGATAACCAGGTGCAGTCATTTTTTAATATCATCAACAATTCACTGCGCCTCAAAAGATTTCCTCGAAGGTGGAAGCATGCCATCGTGGTCATGATCCCAAAAGAAGGTCAGAACCCGACCTTCCCGCAAAATTATCGACCAATCAGTTTGTTATGCTGTTCAGCTAAGTTGGCTGGAAAAATCGTTTTCGGAAGGCTTGCCTATGAAGTGGAGGACAGAAATGTCCTACCGAATGGGCAGTTCGGCTTTCGTCGCGCTCACTCCACCGAGCTACAGGTTTTGAGGCTGGTGGAAAATACAATCTCTTTGCTAAACACCAACAATAGTGCTCATATTGTCCTTCCAGACATAAGTAAAGCATTTGACAGAGTATGGCACGTAGGCCTGCTCTGCAAATTAATCGATTTCCACTTGCCTTTGAGCCTGGTGAAGTGGATAAAGTCGTTTCCCATGAGTAGGACATTTCAGACCAAGGTTGACAATTTTCTCCCGAACCCGAGAGAAATTGAGGCCGGCGTTCCTCAGGGGGCAGTACTGTCTCCTGTATTATACGCACTCTTCACCTCCGATATACCACGAACCGAACACGTGAAAATCTCCCTGTTCGCCGATGATACGGCCTTACTTTCCTCGTCAGCCAACCACCTGATGGGTGTTGTTTATTTGCAGAATGCATTGATCGACCTCAATCAGTGGTACCTGGAGTGGAAAATAAAGTTAAATCCCGATAAAACACAAGCGATCTCGATGGGTCGCGAGAGAAACAACCCGGAGGGGGAAGTGACTATCTCTGGAAGGGAGATAGAATGGTCGGAACGAGTCAAGTACCTAGGGGTTACTGTGGATCGTCGGCTCACCTGGAAGTCGCATGTGAATATAATAAAAAACAAAATTGCTAAGAAAATCGGCGCACTTTACCCTCTGATTAATAGAAGAAGTGAACTCACTTTAAAAAATAAAGTCAAGATCTATAAAATGATGTTCAGGCCTGTCATTTTGTATGCCTCAGCCGCCTGGGGCCAAACCTGCAGGACTAGCATTCGCGTCCTGGAACAGGCGCAAATGAGGATGATAACGAATGCTCCGTGGTATGTGCGGAACGATCGGATACTTGAAGACTTGAACCTGCCTTCCATCAGGAGTATAATCAGAGACCGCAATCGGAAAGTATTCGATTGCTCAATAACCCACGAGAACCCCCTCGTGAGGGAAGGAACTGATTACAACATAGACGACCCCTCGCGCTTTAAACGTCCCAGGCACTCGCTGGAGTGATGGGCTATCTATCAACCTGTCCCGGGTAGTGAAAGCTGCATCCTCTATAGAAATTTAATTTTTCAAAATTTAGATTCAGAATTCTTTCTCGGCCATTTTTGAGAACCGTCATCATGGGCTGGAGACTGGTCTCCAGTCCCTATCCAGTAAAAATTCCAAATCCGTGAATGGCTGTTGCCCACTTGTTTGAAGCTCAAAGAGTAAGAGCCTTAGGGTTACACTCGTGTTTAGTAATAGTGATAGAAGATCCTGAACACGTGTCTGGACCATATGTTAATGCATACAAATAATTATGATACCATACTACCGTTGGCAATCGCCACATCTATAACTAACCATCATACTACTTTACTGCAACTCGTTCTCAATACCAAAATGAATAATAAATTGAAAAAACTAAAAAACACGCTTCTATAGAAAACCAGACTTAAAAAATAGAAAATAAGAAAACAATGTATTTCATTTAAAAAATGCGTGGGGTGCATGGTATCGCCTCAGCCAACAAATACCTGTGATCTCAGACATTTCTTACTTTACTGCCCTAGGTGTGTAATGTACTATATAATTATTGATACCATGCACCCCACGCTTTTTTTTAAATAATTTTTTTTTTTTTCTCATTTTCTATTTTTTTAGTCTGGTTTTCTATGAAAGCGTGATTTTTAGTTTTTTCAAACTATTATTTATTTCCTACTTTTTAGTGTGGTTTATCTATAAAAGCGTGTTTTGTTATTTTTTTTAAACTATTATTATAATTTTTTTGCAAATTGAAATAATCTTTTCAAATGAGGTGATCATAATCTCCGACCCCAAAAACCCCCACATACCGATTTTCAATAGAATCAGACCATAATCACAAAATTTGGCCGCCATTTTGAAGCCGTCATCTTGATCTTTACAATTTTCACAAAAGAATCATAATATTCGACCCCAATAACCCCCACATACCAATTTTGAATAGAATCAGACCATAATCACAAAACTCGGCCGCCATTTTGAAGCCGCCATCTTGAATTTTTCAATTTTTACAAGAGAATCATAATATTCGACCCCAAAAACCCCCACATACCAATTTTGAATAGAATCAGACCATAATCACAAAACTTGTCCACCATTTTGGAGCCGCCATTCCGAATTTTTGAATTTTGACAAGAGAATCATTATTTACGACTACGAAATCCCTCAGATACTAATTTTTAAGCGAATCGGATCGTAATCACAAAACTCGTACGCAATATTGGAGCCGCCATTTTGTTTTTTTTGCAGACAAAAATTTCTGAATGCATTGTCACTGGAATTATGTACACCTGCCAAATTTCAAATCATTCGGACGTCTGGAAGTGGGTCAAAATCGCGCCCAAAGGAGTCGGTTACAAACAAACAAACAAACATACAAGTGAAGCTAATATAAAGCGTGTAATAAAAAAAAAGAAGAAATATCAATCATAACATTGAATATATTGAACACATTGATAACAAAAAACTATTGAAAAATATGCATTTCGCCCCCTTGAATGACATCTTTCACTAACCAGATCTTGATACCAAAACAAACAAATTCATAAATATAATACAACAATTTACTATTCACACAAGGATAAAACAATAAAGAAAAAAACGAAAAGCATGGATTTCTCCCTCGCTGGTGAAATATGTTAACAGAAAAAATAATTTGTATGTTGAATTCAAAAAAAATCCTAACAATAATCTCAAAGTAATGGAAAATTTGAATTGTAAAAGTGCAACAGAAAAATTTAATAAAGAAATCGAAAAGGAATTATTACAACAAAATGGTGGAAGAAGAGAAATATTCGTCGATGAAATTAGGGAAAATAGTCAATGAGGTTGTTTCCAAAAGCGGAAGGGGAAAGATTCAAAGTATCAAATACAATGACCAATCAATCAGCGACGAAGAGCAGAAGGCAAATATATTCAATAAATATTTTATCGAAGTTGGTGAAAATTTAGCCAGTAAATTCAATCGACCTCATAACTATAAAGAAAAGAGGACTGTGAGTTGCCACTCGTCATTTTTGAATCCAGCAGCTGGAAGTGAGGTGAAAATAATGATTAAATACGACCTGAAACAAAAAAAAAACCCTGGGTACGAAAATCAGTGTGAAAACTCAAAATTATAAGTTATAAGCCATCCCCTATCTGTAATAAATCAACAATTCACTCGGGACAGGGCAATTTCCAATAGCATTCAGAAACAGTATTGTAATACCAATTTTCGAAGCTGGAGATAGACATGATGTGGAAAATCACAGACCAATTTCACTGATAACAAGCCTGGCTAAAGTACTAGAAAAGATTGTGAAAGCTAGAGTAAACGAATTCCTGGAAAAATATTATTCACTTTCAAACTCTCAATTCGGATTTAGAAACCACAAGTCAACTCGAAATGCAATACATTTATCAGCAAACACTATTTACGGATGCATAGATGAAGGTGAACCAGTAATCGGTATATTTTTTGACTTGGCAAAGGCTTTCAACACCGTCAACCATTCCATTCTACTGAAAACCCCAGAGGACATGGGGATAAGAGGTCCAGCACATAGTTTTTTGTTGAAAGTTATTTGAAAAACCGAAAACAACAGGTCAAATTTAATGATAAAATTAGCGCAACAAAGGAAATATCATGTAGTGGGCCTCAATGAACGGTGTTGAGTCCTTTGTTGTTCAATGCTTATATGAATAACATATTTTTATTGGAGAAGGAGGGTCGAACCATCAGTTCTGCCGATGATACTGTGGTTATCTATGAGGACACAAACTGGTACAATATGAAAATTAAAATTGAAAGGGATTTTGCCCAAATCAAAACCTGCCTGGACTACATATTATGATCGGTGAGTTTCAAAAAAGCTCGGTAGCCTTGAGACAGCCTTGAGACAGCTCTTCCAAACAATGATATAACCATACAAAATTCTTTCACAATAAGACCAGCAAATGAAATTAAATATTTGGGAATGATTTTGGATCGTACTTTCAGATGGAAAACTCATGTGGACTACCTATCAAAAAAATTAAGGTGTATTAATATAGATATAAAAAAAATGTTGAATTCTTGAATAAATAAATAATAGTTTAAAAAAACTAAAAACACGCTTTTATAGAAAACCAGACTGAAAAAATAGAAAATAAAAAAAAAAAATTTTATTTAAAAAAAAAAACGTGGGGTGCATGGTATCGCCTCGGTGTGTAATGTACTATATAATTATTGATACCATGCACCCCACGCTTTTTTTAAAATAAAAAAATTTTTTATAAAAAAAATTTTATTTAAAAAAAGTTTTTTTAGTTTTTTTAAACTATTATTTATTTCCTACTTTTCAGTGTGGTTTATTTATAAAAGCGTGTTTTTTTAGTTTTTTTCAACTATTATTTTTATTTTTTTGCAAATTAAAAAATGGAATAATCTTATCAAATTAGGTACTCATAATCTACGACCCCAAAAACCCCCACATACCAATTTTGAATAGAATCAGACCATAATCACAAAACTCGGCCGCCATTTTGGAACTGCCATTTCGAATTTTGCAATTTTTACAAAACAATCATAATATTCGACCCCAAAAACCCACACATACCAATTTTGAATAGAATCAGACCATAATCACAAAACTTGGCCGCCATTTCGAATTTTCCAATTTTCACCAAAGAATCATAATATCCGACCCCAAAAACCCCCACATACCAATTTTGAATAGAATCAGACCATAATCGCAAAACTCGGCCGCCATCTTGAATTTTCCAATTTTCACAAAAGAATCATAATATTCGACCCCAAAAACCTCCACATACCAATTTTGGATAGACTCAGACCATAATAACAAAACTCGTCAACCATTTTGGAGCCGCCATCTTGAATTTCCCAATTTTCACGAAAGAATCATGATATTCGACTCCAAAAACCCCCACATACCGATTTTGAATAGAATCTGACTAGAATCACAAAACTCGTCCACTATTTTGGAGCCGCCATCTTGAATTTTCCACTTTTTAACAAAAGAATCATAATATTCGACCCCAAAAACCCCCCATACCAATTTTGAATAGAATCAGACCATAATCACGAAACTCGTCCACCATTTTGAAGCCACCATCCTGAATTTTTCAATTTTGACAAAAGAATCATAATCTCCGACCACAAAAACCCTCGGATACCAATTTTGAAGCGAATCGGATCATAATCATAAAACTAGTCCGCCATATTGGA
Source organism: Gonioctena quinquepunctata (assembly GCA_018342105.1). Taxonomy (NCBI): domain Eukaryota; kingdom Metazoa; phylum Arthropoda; class Insecta; order Coleoptera; family Chrysomelidae; genus Gonioctena; species Gonioctena quinquepunctata. The sequence goes on along the minus strand of JAFIRS010001876.1, from coordinate 27,853 downwards.
GCCGCCATTTTGGTTTTTCTTCACACAAAAATTTCTGAATGCATTGTCACCGGAATTATGTACACCTGCCAAATTTCAAATCATTCGGACGTCTGGAAGTGGGTCAAAATCGCGCCCAAAGGAGTCAGGTACAAACAAACAAACAAACAAACATACAAGTGAAGCTAATATGAAGCGTGTAAAAAGAAAGAATAATAGTTTATCAGAGTTTGGTGGAATCACATTTGAGTTATGGAATCATAGCTTAGGGAGGTGTTTCGAAAGCACATTATAATGCAATACAGGTTTCGCAAAATACATTTTTGGAATTACTATTGAACAAACACCATAGGTATCCTACTGATAAACTTTTTGCCGAAGCGAAAGTATTAGATATCCGAAAGATATATTATTTACACGTCAATATAAGACAATACTTAAACAGAGGTGCATTACACAGTCGTACAGATGTCTATGAAACTAGAAATGAACAAAAGTATGTTACACCCATTATGAACAAATACATCGGACAGAGAAGGTATTTGTACTCAAGGACTTTATTATACAACACCTTGCCAGATTGCCAGATAATACCAAAAAGGAAAATACAGTCGAAAGATTTGAGACTGAAGTAAAAAGTTATATAATGAGTAGGCCAAGAAGAGAGGTACATGAATTAATTGACAATTATTGATTAAAAATTAACTGATTACGTGCTTTGATTGTGATGCCATAGTTATACAATGATGATTTTTATTGATATGTGGAATCACTTTTTTATTTTTTGTTACATGTTGAATCATTATATCATCTACTGAATTTTTTCGATAGATATTCGTTGGATGAGTTTAGGTTTAAGTGAAATCACTTTTTAATTTTGTGTTACATGTTGAATCATTATATCATCTATTGAATTTTTTCGATGGATATTCGTTAGATGAGTTTAGGTTTAAGTACTAAATTCATTTTATACATTTTAATTATTTATTTTTGATTACCTCACCACGTACAAACTGTCGCCCAGATAGTTTCTGTGGTTTATATGTGTTTATTGAAACGTTTTAAATTTTAACTTGTGACTGTACCATATTATGTCAATAAAACATACATACATACATAACACGTATAATACAATTTGTGTCGGTTTCGAACTGTGCTACTGGGCGGTGACCTCAAATATTTTCAATTTGGGATGAAGTATACTTTAGACTGCGGTAAGTGAGAAAATGAATAGTTATTTGTTATTTACAGTCGCGAATATTATTTTTCGCGTTGTAGTGTTTGAGAATGAGTGACCCAGAGGCAGGCACGACTAGCACGAAAAAAATCAAATATAACTTCAGACCCCAGTTATCTCTCGAACGTTCGGAAAACAAATGGAATAATTCCGATAACGTAAACATTGATTTGAGATTGAGATGGGACAGATTTCCACTTGAATTTCCCTTTTCAACTCAAATACCCTCAAGACGTCATCTTGAACGAAGGAAGATAGTGACTAAACTTTATATTTGAGTCGCAGATGATTTCACATCTGATTTCGAGAAAATCAATCAGTACACCCCTGTACACTTCGCATGTGTTTCCGATGACGTCATAGAATCTTCGAGATGTTTTCAAGAAATTCGATAACGGCATCCTTCTAGACTTATGTTTTCCAATTTATAAGCAGGTCATACGCGAAAGAGGAATGTTATTTTTATTGATTTCATTCGTGTGATTCATTCGAAATTAGTACAGCACGGTATTTTGGACTGTGATTATTTGAGTATCAGAGTGTGTAACGGGGAACAAGAATATTTAAGAGTGTTCTCTTTTTCAAAGAGAAAATAAATTTAAAAAAAACTGCCGATAATTATCAATATTTTTCGTAGTAATAAATATATCAAAAATGTCCGAACTTGAAATTTATTCGTACACCCGACTAGATAACATAATGAAATTTCCCATACTTACTGATATCATCTCAACTGCTCGTGTGAAGTACAGTTACACTCTCTCTGTCCAGAAATGATCCCACATAAAATATTTACATATTATGAGGGCAGCTGCTGTCACCAGGGTGTACGCAGAAAAATCGATTTTTCTACACACAACACCAATTTTAATAGAGTGTTCCTATACCATAATGTGAGGCCACTAGTCCATGGGACTCCGGCTCAATATGCGAGGTCTTTTTTGAATAACTTTCGTCTTCATTATATAAAATAGTACTTTTAGTCGTTTGTTTCGAAGGACTTTTATTCAAATGATAATGAAATTTCATATATGACTCTTGCCTCTCACCTAGAATGATTTGATTGAACTCAATTTCCCTTTTCCCAATTTTCGTTGAGAAAATAATACACGAAAATAACTTCAATACTCTTATTAACAAAAAAAATATCATAACGATGTTACAGCTCAACGCTCGTCGAATGAAAAATATGTCAATCAGAAAGTTAAATTGAAAAATGAAATCACTCCCATTTTGAGATTTTTTTTTTTTTTATATTCTGGTTCCCACGGAAAGGAATATCCTGTAATGTTCAGAAAACATCGTGGGAACCTAGGGAAAGAAGGTAGGAGTTGGTGTTCTTCTTAAATTTCTGAAGGTTGTATGCCTCGGGGAACACCTCCCTAGGCAATGAGTTCCAAAGCCTCGCTGTTCGTTGGATGAACGAGTCTTTGGAAAGTGATGTCCTGCAGGTCTCCAAAGTGACCACGAAGGGGTGTGATGACTGAACTTGACGGGTTAATCTCGAAGAGACTGCCAAAGCAGGAACGATTGTTGATATTTCAGAAGAGCATCGCCCATGAAAATATCTATAAAATAGAGACAAATCGCCAACTTTTCTACGGTGTTCCAGACGAGTGAGCGAGTTTGTAAGCGAGGCATCACTGACGAGACGAATTGCCCTTTTTTGGACAGAATCCAATAGCCTCAGGATATGTTTAGGTGCCGCACTCCAAATATGGGAACAGTATTCCAGGACAGGTCGGATCTGTGCCTTATAGATCATAAGCAGCTGACTGGGGGTGAAATAGCTCTTGGCACGAAACAGAAAACCAAGTTTTTGGGATGCACTTTTGGCAATGGACCTCACGTGATTTTCCCAGGAAAGGTTATTGCTGATAGTAATACCAAGCATCGATATGGATGGCTTCAGTGGTATGGTTACTCCTGACAAAGTTATGTTAGGCACAGTGAGATCGGCTTTTCTAGAGAAAAGACATGCTTGTGTTTTGTTTGCATTGAATTCTACCAAGTTATTAGATCCCCATTCGAGAATTGTTGCTAAGTCCATATTTATATTATTAACATTTCTTCCTCGTTCATTTCTGGTTTCACGGGCTGATATAGGGGCCCTGGAAGAGAAAGCGGTATGGAGGGTACTATCATCGGCAAAGCTGTGTACTGGACATGAAGTTGCTTTCAACAGGTCGTTGATGTGAAGTAGAAATAGTGTTGGTGCGAGAATGGATCCTTGCGGAACACCAGCATTTATGAGTAGAGTGTCAGATGAAACTCCATCGACCACTACATGGAGAGACCTGTTTGAGAGAAAACTAGCAAGCAGATAACACAGCTGAGGGGGCAAGCCATAAGACGGAAGCTTGGCGAGGAGTCCCTGGTGCCAAACTCGATCGAACGCCTTGGAGATATCTGATGCCACAGCTAAAGTTTCTCCATACTTTTCAATAGACAGCTGCCATATATGTGAGACGTAAGCGAGCAGGTCACCAGTTGATCTCCGATGGCGGAAGCCATATTGCCTATCGTTGACAATTCCTGAGTCTTCCAGATATTTCATGAGCTCGATGTTGAAGGCTTTTTCCATGACCTTTGAAATAATAGATAGAAGTGCGATAGGTCTGTAGTTGCTTGGTAGGGCATTTCTGCCTTTTTTAGGGACTGGCTGTACTCTTGCAAAAACAAACTCACAGTTTGAAGATATTACCTATCGGTTCCAATAAAGGGCTCTTATTTCCGTTTTATAAAGTTATTCCTATCATGGAAAAATATAACCGATTTCTCCCGTAGCTCTCATATTTCATCGTTTCTAATTTTGCATGAGGTTCACCCAGTGAATCAAATCGAAAGCTGTGCATCAAAATAATTTTTCTACTTATAAGCCAGCGACTTACCCCTGTATTTGCCATTTTTCTCCCAGCTTCGGATATATTTCCCATCTCCTAGTAGCCGGATATATTTCCCTAGTGTGGACACTGGAATCAAATTCTAACTTTAACACCTCGTCTTATGAACTGACGATTGAGAGCGATTTTCTTCGATCTCAGACTGGCGAAACATGTCCGCCGTCCGTATGAAAGAGCGACAAGCTCGAAATAGGACCTTCGCCGCCTATTCATGACACCGAAATTTCGTATTTTCTGGCAAAGCCAAAAAACTATTGCAACGGGATGAACCCACAACCGATTCGCATCACAGTTTCCGATTGACTCCCGAAAGAACTCTCGATCTACTAGTCCAAAACGGAAGCCAAGCCCAAACTGGCATTTTTATTGGTAACACAATTTCCCGCGGGATGAGAAATACGTTCCAAAGTTCAATTCTTTGCTTGTTAAGGTTCTGCCGACTAGACAAGATTGCCAGTCGTGTTTCCAGCCAGCCGTGGTGCCTGCAGAAGTTTGGGATCGACTTGGCGACACTTGGCCAACTTGATAATAAATATTACTAGCGTATCAGATAGCGCCAATTTTGTTTCAGTTTCAATTCAGTAACAGGGTATAATTATTTCCTCAGCTTTATTTTTGAGACGAACTGTGTTGGTTTTCGTATTTTTTATCATTCGAATTTGAGGTTAACCGCATTCTGACAGACGGAGAATTGGAAATGAAATTGTCATTAAATTGCAGAAAATAAAAAATGTGATGCATACAATATGATGAACTATGAAATAGTTATTTATGTATCAAGGGCGTGAAGAATGTTTTTATGGACCGCAGCGTGTAAGTAATAGCCCGAGCCATAGCGAGGGCTATTAACACGCCTAGGTCCATAAAAGCAAATTACGCCCGAAATACATACAAAATTTTATGCACGACCGGTATATTTGATGTCATGTACCTCTTTATATCTAGAACATGATAAAAATAGATCATGGCTGCCGTGAGGATGTATATTCATATCATATCGGAAACAGAATAAATCAAGAAGTGATGGAATGAATGTTACCATGGCAACTTAGTCAATTTTTCGAAATTTGTTTATATAGGCTAGTAGCCATATTTGCTGTCAATTTTTGTGATCACAGATAATTCATCACTTATTTTGGAATGAATTCAAGCGACGAAGAAAGTGTGAATTGTACTCCACCAGAAATAAGTAAAGCAGCTGAGGATGCGAAATTGAGTTTATTGCCAAGTGAATCCAAGAAAATATGCGACAAGGTGTATGAAGAATTCGTGAGGTGGTGCAATGGAAAAAATATAAAAAATAAGAAATACACAGAGACTGTACTTCTTGCCTATTTTCTGGAAAAATCTAAATATTGTAAGCCCTCTACCATGTTGTCATATTATTCCATGCTGAAAGCCACTTCAAATGTACATGATAATATAGATATCAGTAGATACGCAACATTGATAGCTTTTTTTAAACGAAAATCTGATGGTTATAAACCAAAGAAATCAAAGATTCTAAGAAGAGAAGAAATCGAGTTATTTTTGAGGGAAGCACCAGACGATTTGTATCTCATGATGAAATTGAGTTCTAATTTCATGTTTTCTCAATGTGCAGTATGTCAATCTGAGAATTTATTGTGGGTAGCACTAATTTTTGGTATTTGTGGAGCATGTCGCCGCGAAGAATTGGCAAATATCGCAGTGGACGACATTCAAGATTTCGAGACATTCTTACTCATAACTATACGAGAAACCAAAACGAAGATAGATCGAGTATTTACTGTAATCGATAAGGAATAGAAATCGCCAAGTTATTTGGATATTTACAAAAAATATTCTTCCTTGCTAGATCAGAATGATCAAGCGGTTTATTTATATTATGAAAATGGCAAGTGTACGAGACAGGTTATCGGAAAAAATACATTCGGTCAAATACCATTCAGAATAGCCACTCACCTAGGTATTTCTAATGCGAAAGAATATACTGGTCACTGCTTCAGACGTTCCTCAGCAACTATGTTAGCAGATGCAGGCGAGGATATAATCAACATTAAAAGACATGCTGGGTGGAAGTTAACGACGGTTGCGGAAGATTATATTGAAAATTCAGTTGCAAATAAGCTGAAGATTGCTAAGAAAATTGTAGAAAATGATGAGCCTCCTACTAGCCATTGCAGACAATCTGAAAATATTGCTCACTACTCTGAAACACCAGATAATAACATGCATTCTCTTCAGACTTCTAGAATGAGGAATCTGTTGAAATCAGTAACTATCTGCAACAACAGAAAACAACAAATCCAAATATTTCCATAAATAACTGTTCTAATTGTATTTTCAATATTAAGTTATAATTCATTTTTTAAATTAATTCATGTTCATTGTTTTCGTTATATTATTGTTAATAATGTTTTGGGTTTGATAACATGATCCATCGGAATATAGATTTCCATCGATATGAGATTGGAATTCACTTCAGCGCCTGTTCAACGATATTATCGCCGGCCGGGCGATAAAATAGTCCGCGGGCGCTAAAGTGCTATTTTACGCCCGCAAATCCGGGCGCTAAAGTGCTACTTTACGCCCGGTCGTGCATAAATATCATTATTAGTCAATTCGTCAAGATTTGTACTTGCTTTTGGTACTGAAAACAGGTGAATATTCGAATCTGCGGCTTCATACTGTCCACACAAAATTCAAATGTGGCCACTTCTACAAAAAGTATCCTTACACACTACACCACCTGAAAATAAACAATTCCTCGCGCACTGATGGACTGATGAACGAGTGATTATTTCAAGAACGAACTCAGGAATAAGCTAAGCAAGATTTCAAATCAAAGAGATGAAAAACGCATAGATACCGACAAAACACTGAACATTATTTCATATAAGATGCTGCAGATGTCAGAAATTAAGTTCTGACGTTAAGCGAGATTATAAACAAACATTTATGGACAGCGCCATCTACTACAGACTACCAGAGAAAGAAGCTCTGTTGAAGTAACAGGTGGTGTCCCCTCGAAAATCTAAACAATATCGAAACAGTTCATTCACATCTTACTCAGACTGTACAACTTATACATTGTTGCATATCGGTAAATAGCAATGACTTCAAAATGAATGCACCTATTCGTTCGGCTGAAATATATGTTTTCATCCGAGCCAGGCGCCAAATTTTTATATTTCGAAATATGAGCTACCTTTTCCATGTCAGATTTGTTCAAGGAACTGAAATAATGAATTATGAACCGCAAACAAAGATAGCTCACCCTGGGACCAATCAAAACAAAAAAACCATAACGCCTACAGGGTGTTACAAGTGCATTGTTTTCGAAGTGAAATAAATGAATCCATTCAAGTGTTTGTTGAAATCACAGACCGCAGTTTCGAAACAATACCTTTTAAGGTCAATGAAGTATTTTATTGCCAACACTCTGATATAACTGATTATATGTATCTTTCGAAAATGAGAAACAATATATGTTTTCGACTCACGTTTCGGTAATGAATATCAACGGTACTTGCATTTTTTTATGAATTGGCAATCTTGAGAAGCAACTTGTCTTTCTGGGTGCAGCGACACAAAAACGAACTCTCTGAATCAGTAGTAGAATTTGTGGCCGTCCCTTTCTTCCACTTCTGCTTTTTTTATCAATGCTCTCAAATGATCCCTGTATCGAAATCGTTTGAGAAAATGGTGGACGTTACTATAAAAATATTAAAAACGAATGATCTATATCACGAAAATTTCGTGTAATTAGATTACATACGCAGCACGTCACGTCAGTATGCTGTGGCAGTTTTAAATAAAAAAATACTCCTTCTGCACCAGGCGACCAGGAGATCGATGGAGAAATATGATAATGATAATTTATTTCCAGAAATGGAATATAGAGAGCGTTTCAGTAAACAACCGTTTTGGGATATCAAAGTGATAATTTTATTATAAAAATATAAAAAGCTTTCGATATATTGAGGACATATTTCATTCCCGTAGCATATTGACGATATTCATTTCTATATGTTTCAGACTACCTGTTAGCCGCTGGACCCAATCCAGAATATTTACCCTTCATATTGAAAGCGAATGACAAAGTGAAAGTGAAGTTAATGGACAAATTCCACATTCATTATAGTAAACTTTTGGATGTGACAGTAAGTCGATGTGAAAATACTGAGGGGGTAGTAACATGTATAATTTTTACTTCCTGAAGTCAAATTATTTTTCATTGAAGTGAAACTTACCCTTCGCATCCTATAGATAATAGTGAATTATTTCGATAACATTTGGTGAAACAATAGCATGTCGAATAATCATGTGTGGTCGAGATCAATAGTATTCAGTGAGATTGGTTGGGATTTTTATTTTCATTTAATTTATGTTTCATATATAATTCCACGGGACAACCCAATTAACAAAGAATAGAATAATACATACAATACAAACATACATGAATCATAAAGATACATAGATATAAATTGAACAACTAACGTCAAGCACTCTGTTGCGAGGGAAATGATGGGCATAATTGATTGTAACGAACACACAAACAGGGGCTTTCACTCCAATAATCTCAAGTATTTGTGATCAGTTGATTGCCTAAGACTAGGTCACAGATTCGATTCCTGCTCAAAGATGATTTTTTTTCTTGAATTCAAAAATTTGTTGTAAAGCAATATATATATATATATATATATATATATATATATATATATATATATATATACAATACAATGACCGGCAGAGAGTACGCATCATATGGGAATTATTTTTAATATAATATTTTGACAAATGTCGATACATGCAATCGCTTCTGCATCAAAAGAAACCCCAAAAGATGTTGTACAGTGCCGTTCGTCTTCTCTTGTTTGGCAGGAAATTTAAAAAATTAAAAAATTATGTCTTGAAACAAACTTATTTGGAAAAATATTGAAAAATGTTATGAGGAAAAGTTGTTTAGAAAGACATTTTATAGCTATGTACAAGTTTGAAAAAAAATCTGAGATAAAAAAATAAAAATCAATTTTTGCTATAAAAAAAATTTCAATTTGGAAAAATACATTTCTGACAAAGAAACTCATCAGTTGAGCCCAGGAGTAATATTTTGAATAATGTTTTGTGAAGATTCACCAGCTACTTTTATTTTATTCGAAGAAAATTTTAAATCTGTGGATTTGCCATGTGCTTCATAAGAGGTCACAGAAATATCTTCAGGACATTATAATCCCGATACTGTTTATTATTGACAAAGAACCATGTATCTAAGAATGTTAATATGAATTTCTTATTAGAACAAAAAATTGATTAAATTTTTTACATAATTATATTTTATAATAAAATTAGAAGCTGAAATAATTATAAACCAAACAATTTAATGCATACTCGAAAGTTTGTAATCAATTTATTTTTTGTTGGAATAAAAAATTCAATTCGAAATTATGTAGATACAAGGACCTTTATCAATAATGAACAGTATCGGGATTATAATGTCCTGGAGATATTTCAGTGACCTCTTATGAAGCAGCTGAATACATGGCAAATCCATAGATTTCAATTTTTTTTCCGAATAAAATAGAAGTAGCTTGCGAATATTTACAAAATATCATTTAAAATATTACTGTTGGCCCACTAATGAGTTTCTTTGTCTAAAATGTATTTTTCCAAATTGAAATTTTTATTATAGCAAACAATTGATTTTTATTTTTTTATCTCAGATTTTCTTCAAAACTTGTACATGAGTATAAAATAACGTTCTGAACAACTTTTTCGAATATCATTTTTCGATATTTTCCCAACTAAGTGTGTTTTGAAACATAATTTTTAACTTTTTTGAATTTCCCTCCAAACTCGAAAAGACGAACGGCACTGTACAACGTCTTTTGGGGTTGCTGATGCAGAAGCGATTGCACATATCGATATTCGTCAAAATTCATTAATAAAAGAATTTCCCATATGATGCGTACTTCCTGCCGGTATATATATATATATATATATATATATATATATATATATATATATATATATATATATACAGGGTGAGTCAGGATAAGACCGACAAACTCGGACTACAGATTCCTCACCTCATGTCGAGATGAAAAGTTGTCATCAAGGTATGTCCCAAAATGCATCCACTCTGAGATACACGATGTCGAAAGTACGAAAAAAATTAAGATTTAATTTGTTTTCTCCAAAATTCCTGGAGGAAAAAATATGAAACTTGGTACAAGGTTTATCAATGTACTTATTTGAAGTGAGGTAATTTTTCAGTTTCGTAAACCAGTGACGTAGTTATGTTCCTTCATATTTTCTTGGAACAAGTGAATGGACAAATGAGCGTTTGACATCAGTTCGGCTCATCAATACTCAACCTGAAAGTCAACATTCCATGTGCCTAAAAGAAGAGGTTTTTGAGATAATTGAGAAAAACTGATGATATGTCCTTAGTAGAGACATAAGTTCCTATGTGCAATAATCGCATGATGCTAATTTCTTACAACATGATATGTTACCATATTTTCTTGCATATGATTGTTTTGACAGATCAACTGACGAACAAACCCAACCAAAAATTCATAAAACTCCACTTAAATAAGAGTTAAAGGTCTGAAATATTTTTTGCAAAAAACTGAAGATAACTACTCTTTATTTGTTGGAGTATCATTATCAAAGCGATTTCTGATTGAATTATCTAGGAAAATATTATCCAATCAACATGGTTTTGATGAAGAAATACAATTACTGTGAATTAATATCTACTTAATTGATAGAAACGGTTTAGTGGGTACACTACATAGAAACAAACAAGGCGATGAAGCAAATGTTCAAATGAATCACCATTTTGTTCAATACACAATTGGCATATCCGTATCATCGATTGTTGAACGCTTTGGAGTATTCCTGGTGTATCCTGTATTAACGTACATGCTGCTTAAATTCTTGCCGTTGAATATTCCATAGATTCTACAGGTGTTTCATACACTACAGATTCAAGGTATTCTCACAGAAAAAGTCTTGTGAAGTTGAATCCGGAGAACTTGCAGGCCAATGTATGAGACCACGTCTACATATCCACCGATCATGAAATATTTGATCGAGAAATTGACGAACGATTCGTTGGAAATGAGCCGGTGCTCCGTCATATTGATAAACATTTTTTGACGAACCTATAGAGGTACTTCTTCAAGTAGCCCAGGTAAAACATGTTCAAGAATCACTCGGTGGTTCTGTCCATTCAAACGGGGAGAAAGAAGATATGGTCCAACGATATGATTTTCGATAATTCCTACCCAAATATTTACTGAAAACTTTTGTTGGTAGCCTTTTCGAAACATTCCATGCGAATTTTGTTCATCCCATAAATGGCTGTTCCTACTATTGAAATATGCATCTCTTGTGAAAATGTCCCATCCGTGAATAGAATATCTAGAAAAGTCGTTTGCTCCTTCATACGTCCTCAAACATCATTCACGAAAAAATCTACGAGGGTCCTAATCACCAGCATTCTGTAGGCGAAATGAATACAATAGTCGTTCACATGCTACCCGATTAACTATTGATTGTGACGCGTGTAACCTATACGAAATAGCCCGAGTGCTGGTAGAAGGATCTGCTGCTAATCGTTCAAAAAATTGTTTTTTCATAACATTATCTCTTTTTGTTCTATTCGTACCACAATGGTGTTTACTGAATTTGAAGGTCCCCGTTTCCTTCAATCGTCGATGCACAGCCATGGAAGTAGTGAAATGTGGATGATGTCTGTTTGGATATCTATCTTGATATAAGTCAGCAGCGGCTTTGGCATTTCCCCCTGAATAATCCATTTCGAAACGATGTTCACTGACTGGAATGATGACAGATGACACATGACAATAATACAAACTGTTTTGGGTTACTGTCAATTATGTCTAATATAAGTATCGATATATCAGGGTTTCTACCGGGAACAATGAAAAAAGGCTACATTTCTTGTATGTATGTTTTATGCGTTGATCAGTGGTGTACTGAAAAGCCTACCACAAACTAGCATGAAAGGCTCGACTTCCGAACGAATCGAAAGAAATCATTTAAGTAGTTATTAATACACAATAATTGTTTTTATTCACCAAAAACATGTTGATTGGATAATATTTTCCCAGATTATTCAATCAGAAATGGCTTTGATAATGATACTCTAGCATAAACTTCAACAAATTGAGAGTACTTATCTTCGTTTTTCACAAAAATCATTTCAGACCTTAACTCTTATCTAAGTTTAGTATTATGAATTTGAGGTTGGGTTTGTTTGACAGGTGATCTGTCAAAACAATCATATGCAAGAAAGTATGGTTACAACATATCAGTGAATCCACGACATCGAATCGATCGAATAATTTGATGAATAAAAAATGGAGCTATTGGTCTCATTCTGACTCACCCGTACTATGTTTTCGATTCTCCCAACATAAAAAATGTAGGGAAGGTTGACAAATATTTCGAAATGTTGCAAGAAATTAGCATTATGCGATTATTGCACATAGAAAATTATGTCTCTACAAAAGAAATATCTTCAGTTTTTCTCATTTACTTATCTCAGAAACATCCACTTGTAGGCACATGAAAAGTTATGACTTTTAGGTTGAGTATCGATGAGCCGAACTGATGTCAAACGCTCATTTGTCCAGTCATATGGAGGAACATATACCACATACCATCGTTAATACGCCACTGGTTTACGAAAAATAAAAATTATAACTTCAAATTAGACGTTGATATACTTCGATTAGTGTACTAGTTTCGAATATATTCCCTCAGGAATTTTGGAAAAAACAAATCAAGTCTTTATTTTTTCGTACTTTCGACATCCGGTATCTCAGAGGGGATGCACTTTAGGACATACCTTGATAGCAACTTTTCATCTGGAATTGACGTGAGGAATCTGTAGTCGGAGTGTGTCGCTCCCATTCTGACTCACCCTGTATATATATATATATATATATATATATATATATATAAATATCTCTTTATCCTTTCAGCGTCTTTCCAATAAGAATGCTTTCAGCGTCCACAAAAGTATATTCGATTTTTTCCAACCAGTAGGCAGCACTGAGTTTACTGATCAAAGGAATGCGAAGTATATCGACCCACACAAAAAAAAAAAGATTCATTTCAAAATTTATTTGGTCACTTTTATTGACTTGACTCGACTAAATAAAATTAATCCCAAAACACAGGTGTATCTGATTGATGGAATCATTATATTGTGAAAAAAAAACAATGTATCAATGCAATGCTAAGATTTTTTTGATATGGTACTATATGTTCATCTATCGAAACAATCTCACAAAATGGCGGATGAGTTTTGCGATTTATGGTCCACTATTTCATTTAAAAGTGGTATATAGGCGTTTTTTGGGTCGGAGATCATGATTTTTTGCTCAAGATTCAAAATTTTTATATGGCTGATCCAAAATGGCTGACGACTTTCAGTTTCTTTCAAAATTTTTAAGTATGAATTTCTGGGGACGAAGATCATAATTTTTATCGAAATTCAAGAATTTAGTATGGTGGGGGAGTTCTGTGATTTAGGGTCCGATCCATTCAAAATTGAATCCAAGAAGTTTTTGGAGACGGAGAGCATGTTTTTTGGCAGAATTCGAAAATTTAAGATGGCGAGTTTAAGATTAGCGACGAGTTTTGATTTATGGTACTACTCTATTCAAAATTGGTATTGAGTTTTCGAAATACAATATGATTTTTATTGCAGAAACCTAAGAATTCAATTACACAAAATCAATATATACAAAAAACTTTTTAGAATCAAACTCTTATTCAAATGCCCTAAGAAGGAAAAATAAGTCCTTTAGGTGTGTGACGTAGTTTGTTGAGTAACAGACTGAAAAACTACTGCACAATGTTTTCAATTCGAATTCAAAATAGGTAAGCGGAATCTGTTACTGTGGCGAAAAAAGACCATTTTTTCTGAAAGTTAGATGGTAGAATATGGGAAGGAGAAGAGAGTTCACTAAAAGTCGTTCTCCACGAAATAAAAACAGCATGGCTACTGGAAAAATGTATGGATTTCGGAGATTGAGATCCCCATCTTCAGCAGAATTACAAAAATCTTAAATAATAATTATGGTACAGGTTATGGAACAAAATGAAAGTCACCTTACTTACAATTGTTGTGGTAGATTTTTTTTTTATAAAACTTGGGTGTGGTTTCAGCTTAGACCTTACTATGAGAACCCCATTTGCGAAGTTTTTCCCTTCCTTATTGATGAGGTTTTGGTTTGCAACATTTTGAGAATGTTGAAGGAACTTGGTGAAAACGTGCGAAGAGAGAATCTCAAAATGGAAAAATACCAATTGTTCATTTAGTATGGGACATCTGGGAGATCTAGTGACTAAACAGTTTTAAACAATGAAATCTATGCATGTTTACCTAACCTTACGAAGTATAGTGATTGGTTAGTAGATGGCGCTGTACCATGGTGGTGGTTTCGTAACAGTGACATAGATGTGATAGATAGTGAGAGGAATGAACGATATTTTGTTTTTGGTATTAACGAAAAGAAATGTTTTGCTGGTGATTTTGGATGTATGCATCATGAATGTTCGTCAATGACCAAAAAAATTAAATAATATAAATGAAAAAGAAGAATATTTGAGTGTAGGAGTGCAAACTAATCAGTTCACCCCAATAAGTTACTGCGTTTACCAAAATAGATTTCCTAATGAAAAATTATTCAATTATTCAGTAATTTGCCGTTTTCTGAATGTTTCTTTCGGAAACAATTCGAAATATACTTATCTATATGATTTGCGACGTTTCGGGGACTATATCTTTCCCCGTTCTCGAAATCTCCTAGAAAGGTTTGAATTAATTGGATTTTACTCGCAGAGTCTCTACTTCATATGACGAATGTCAATTGAGATGTGCCAAAAAGTTTTGTATGTGATGTATTTGCTAATTTGATATAGAGGGTGTTGTTCTAATAGTTCATTCAACACAATTTGTTGAGAAGCAGTTGTTGTTGGATAAAAGAATACAGGCAGTTTCTTTCAATTTTCTCCTCTCTTGATGTGGATCTTTCATCAAGAATATCATCTTATTTCATTCAATCATATGATCTCATTGATATTTTTGATCTAATTATTTGTCGATTTCCAGTGTAATTTTGATGTTCATTCTGGCGCACTTCTAATGATCTAATGTATCACCTATATAAATTTCGCCACATGAACAAAGTATGCTGTAATCACAGTTTTTGATACTTTCTTTCGTGTTTTTCAATTTGTTTTCTGTTAGTATTGATCTTGTCTTGATTGATTCAACCAACACGATAACTACCATCACATACACATTTCACAAACAACAAAACATTTTATGTTTCTGGATTATCCGAAGGATCAAATGGACTGGAAATAAGAATGATCTAAGAACACCATTCAGAACAATAAACATACTAAGATCAATACTAACACAAACGAAACCATGTAACATAATATTTTTTTTAGGAAATATAATTTAGTGAATGCAATATCTTATCGGTGTGAACTCATCAGTCGTCCTCATGCACCTGTGGTTACTCAAAAAACCATGTCAAGAAACATTGTTTCTGGACGCCCAAAGGATACAAAGATATATATATATATATATATATATATATATATATATTTATATATATATATATATATTATATATATATATAAAATAATGAAAATAATGATATAAACATGGCTTAAAAACTTTTGAAATAAAAAAAGGTAGTATAAACAATGAAATGATAATAATGAATATAAAATGTCTAATATAAAAGTGGAAATAATTTGAAAAATATGACTACCCAATACAAGAAAAAATTTAAATTGTAAAAATGAAAATAGATGAAAATATTAACAAAAAATTTCAATTGAAAATGTGTGGGAATGAAAATATGCTTGTAGTAATAAAACTAGCAAGATTTCAAAGGAAAAAAAAAAAAAGGAAAAAAATTGGAAAAAATTTAAAGTAAGATAGGGAAAAAAAAATAAGAAAAAAATTATAAAATAATTTGATAGATAGGTATGATTTCAGAAATACTTGGATAAAATGAAATGAAATGGAAAATAAACAATTATTGGTACGGATCAGTTAGATAAAGTGAAGCAAACACCAAAATAGATTATAAAAACAGAAAAATATAGAAATGGATAATAAACAATGTGGATTTTGAAGAAAAATAAAAGAAATGAAGATTAAATATTTTGTGTATAAAAAGAATGCAGTGAGAAATAAAGTGGAAATGATAATGATAATAATACTAAAGAAGTATATTATAAGAAATATGAAGATGATGATGATAATGAAGGTATATCAATAAATAGAATAGAGGTTTATTAATTAATTATAAATTAAAATAATGAGTTTATCATGTGTGAATAATGAAAAAGCGAAAAGTATGTAAACAAAATGAAAGTTAATAAAGTGAGAGATCCAGGTTAATAAAATATCCAATTCAATATAAATATAAAGAACATTAAGAAAAGATGAGAGAAACAATAGAACAGCGAAAGGAGTACCAATAATGATGGAAATCTAATCGATAATTGAAAATATATCAGGATGAAGTGAATAAACATAAAATATATCAAATGTTTTGAATGACATCTTGAAAATTTTTCTCTCTTGATTTGAAGAAAGTCCAGAATCTGTTTTTTCTGAAACAAAAGATCGAAATGTTAGTAGTTGTAAATAATAATTTGATATTCAAGTTTTACTAGCCAGTATTAAAATATTGAATATTAATTTGGGGAATTTGTTATGTTAGGAAATTTTTGTTATGTAAGTCGATATCTTATCAAGGTATAATGACATACAATTTAATTCCTGATCACTTGAAAAATATGCGTTTCAATAGCCTTCTCAAGATTCATTGGAAAAAATTTTTGATCTCTCGATAATTTATTCATTTTATTTTGCAAAACATAATATACAAAATTATAATAACAGAAATATAACCTATTTTATTGATTTATCCCATATGATAAAATAATTCATACACTGGTTTAAAAATATATGTTATTCATTTTGTATTATTGTATCCCTAATATAAATTATTGTATTATTTCTTGGGATGGATATAGTTGTTATTACTGGTAAAATTATGTTCTAGTATTTGAAAAGTTATAAAATGTCAGAGGACTATCAACAAGCAACATAGAAATCGATTTAACGGTTTTCACATAAAGGATTCAATAGTACTGAACAGAGAAAGGTAGATTCAGGTGAAACAACTCTTCGGAATACACGAGAACGTTGAATGATATTCACTGAAATTCATGCATACTTCATAAATATGGATATTGACGCAAATGTTTTTCATAAGCTCGATTATGTTTATTGTCGTGTTCACCTACATGTCACCGGTTTCAGCTTTTGGCCCTCAGTACAGATATCACAGCCAAAGTCAGACTTGGCTGAAGTGGATCAAACAAAGCCATCATCGATCTTGTAACACCTAGGTACCGAAGTAAACTTTAACTGGTGGTATGGGCAGAAAGAACACTCGAAATTTCACTCGATAGTTTCAAATAAAGATTCCTTTCAGGAGTATGCCCGTCTAGCATATTAGATGAGATGGTGAAGTGAATGAAAGAAAATCTTAACGGTTTTTTCATAAAGGATTCAATATAAATTGAACAGAAAAGGTAGATTCAGGTGAAAACAATACTTCCTGGAATAGAGAACGTTGAATGATATTCACTGAAAATCATGATACTATAAAATATCATATTGAATGCAAATGTTTCTTTCTGATAAGCTCGATTATGTTTAATTTAAGTCGTGTTCACCTAACAATCCGCATACCGGATTCAGGCTTCTTGGCCCTCATCAGTACGGAGTAGTCAACCAGCCAAAAGTCCAAAGAACTCTGGCTGAAGTGAGACACAACGTAAACAAGCCATCATCGATCTTGTAACACGACTTAAATTAAACATAATCGAGCTTATCAGAAAGAAACATTTGCATTCAATGTCCATTGATATTTATGGAAGTATGCATGGATTTTCAGGTGAATATCATTCAACGTTCTGCGGTGGTATTCGTGAAAGTAGTTGTTTTCACCTGAGATCTACCTTCTCGGTTCAATTTTATATTGAATCCTTTATGTGAAGAAAACCGTTTAAATTCGATTTTTCTATTCATTCCACTTCACATGGCACTTATCTCTCACTATATGCTAGACGGGCTTACACTTCCTACTGAGAAGGAATCTTTATTTAGAAACCTATCGAGGTGGGAGATTTCGGAGTGTTTCTTTGTCACTAGGTACCGCCAGTTAAAGTTTATCTTTCCGGCGTACCTATAGGTGTTACAAGATCGATGATGGCTTGTTTACGTTGTGTCTCACTTCAGCCAGAGTTCTTTGGACTTTTGGCTGGTTGACTACTCCTGTACCTGATGAGGGCCAAGAAGCCTGAAACCGGTATGCGGATTGTTAGGTGAACACGACTTAAATTAAACATAATCGAGCTTATCAGAAAGAAACATTTGCATTCAATGTCCATTGATATTTTATGGAAGTATGCATGGATTTTCAGGTGAATATCATTCAACGTTCTGCGTGGTATTTGCCAGGAAAGTAGTTGTTTTTCACCTGAGATCTACCTTTCTCTGGTTCAATTTTATATTGAATCCTTTATGTGAAGAAAACCGTTTAAATTCGATTTTTCTATTCATTCCACTTCACATGGCACTTATCTCTCAACAAGCAACATCCTGTATTTTTCCATATTTTTCACTTTCACGAAGGGAACTTTTGGTACACGAAATTATAATAACACATTTTTCTCGCCATCGGGAAATCCCATCGAAAATTAACGAGTACATATTTTTTCATTAAAATTGAAAGAGCTTTCAGAACGTTTCTGAATTTCAAGTTTTTTTCGACGCCACTGACTATGAGTTGATACCGTGAGATAGCACTGAATTATCAAAACATCTGATCTTAAAATTCAACGAAGATATCAACTGATGGTATTGAGTAGTTTCTGAGGAAAAAAATACATTTTCAGTTCGATATTCAACCTGTAGCTCAGAAACCAAGTGGATCCGTTGAAAAACTGAAGGGCAAAAAGTAATGGATTTATTTGCGAAAGCGAAATATTCGCAGACCCAAAATTTTCGAGGACGAAAAAGTAATTTTGGAAAATGAGCCTACAAAATGTGTTTTAGGAAACATACTGAATTTATATAATTTTCTGAACGAATAATATCTTGAGCAGTAGATCGAGAGGTCGTGGAAGAATTTGTTATATGATCTAACTGTCTGGCAGAAGTATTTCTTGATTAAAAATAACGATCATTTCTGTCATGCCAAAATTGATTATTTCTTACAAGCTTTCATCAATTTTTATTTGTTTGCCTGTATTGGCGAAATCTTGCAAAACAATCGTGAAGCTCATCCAAAGAGTGTAAAACTCAATAACTCACGATGGCAAACAATTTTTTTATATGGTGTGACTCTCGAATCAATGTATTTGGGAATTTTTGAGATGGGTTTTTTTTTTTCTGAAAACTGAAAAATTCAAGATAGCAAATAATTATTGCAATAATATTTTATTCAATATAAGGACTTTTTGGGGAAGAAATAACAAATCTCTTGCAAAAATTCCAGAATTTATTTGGAGTTTTGAGATTGATGGTCCTTATATATTTGAAATTTTTTGCTGGTGATTTTGGATGTATGCATTATGAATGTTCGTGAATGACCAAAAAAAATTAAATAATATAAATGAAAAAGAAGAATATTTAAGTGTGGGAGTGCAAACTAATCAGTTTACCCCAATAAGTTACTGCGTATACCAAAATAGATTTCCTAATGAAAAATTATTCAATTATTCAGTAATTTGCCGTTTTCTGTATGTTTCTTTCGGAAACAATTCGAAAGATACTTATCTATATGATTTGCGACTGACGTTTCGGGGACTATATCTTTCCCCGTTTTCGAAATCTCCTAGAAAGGTTTGAATCAATTGGATTTCACTCGCAGAGTCTCTACTTCATATGACGAATGTCAATTGAGATGTGCCAAAAAGTTTTGTATGTGATGTATTTGCCAATTTGATATATGGGGTATTGTTCTAATCAGTTCATTCAACACAATTTGTTGAGAAGCAGTTGTTGTTGGATAAAAGAATACAACAGTTTCTTTCAATTTTCTCCTCTCTTGACGTGGTTCTTTCATCAAGATTTTCATCTTATTTCATTTAATCATATGATCTCATTGATATTTTTGATCTAATTATTTGTCGATTTCCAATGTAATTTTGATGTTCATTCTGGCGCACTCCTAATGATCTTAATGTATCACCTATATAAATTTCGCCACATGAACAAAGTATGCTGTCATCACAGTTTTTGATACTTTCTTTCGTGCTTTTCAATTTGGTTTTCGTTAGTATTGATCTTGTCTTGATTGATACAACCAACACGATCACTACCATCACATACACATTTCACGAACAACAAAACATTCTATGTTTCTGGATTATCCGAAGGATCAAATGGACTGGAAATAAGTATGATCTAGGAACACCATTCAGAACAATTAACATACTAAGATCAATACTTACACAAACGAAACCATGAAACATATTTTTTTTTAAGAAAAATAATTTGGTGAATGCAATATCTTATCGGTGTGAACTCATCGGTTGTCCTTATGCACCTGTGGTAATTCAAAAAACCATGTCAAGAAACATTGTTCCTCCACAAAAAAACATATGCAATCAATAAATGAGAATTCTTTTATAAATGAACCCTTCATTCAAATGCACAAAGAAAAAAATAATTTCTTCAGAGGTGTGACGGAGAATATTTTGTGAGTAACAGATTCAAAATCATACGCGCAACATTTTCAGTTTGCATAAATAATAGGTATTCTTGGGCGGCAAGAAACAGATTGAGAAAATCTGTTTCTCGCAGAATAACACACATCTGAACCTAATAATTTTTCCTTTTGAGTGCGTTTGAAAAAAAATATTCTCAAGAAGTCTGTATTATTTACTTCAATTTATTTCTTATCATCCATTAACAATTCGTAATTTGTAATCCGCAACTCCAAAACCAGGCGGCCACTAATTCCTCATAAATTTGGAGAATTCATCACAAAACTCGTTCAGCCCAATGAGTTAAATCGGACTATAAATTACAAAACACTTTAGTCATTGTGAATTTTTGAATTCTTGAACCATCACGAAAAAATCATGATTTTTTATCCCAAGAATCCCTGGATACCAATCGGACTATGAATCACAGAATTTGTCATCATATATATATATATATATATATATATATATATATATATATATATATATATATATATATATATATATATATATATATATATATATATATATATATATATATTGTTATGTTAGGAAATGTTGTTAAATAATTTAACTTATAATTATCATCATTATTATAAATTATTTTTATTATCGTCGTTAATGCTATGTTATTTTACAATTTTCTTTACCTTTTTTCACTACTATAGAACCTTATACTATGCTCTAGTCGATACATATGTATGAAGAGGGCATTCCTAAAGTATTTCTGGTATCAAAAATATATCCAACGATATATCTAATGAAAATCCATGATAAAACCATATTAACATTGAAATTTATAGCAAACATTGAATTAAATCAACACCAACGTATAGATAAGTTTTGAACATTCTGTTTGACAATTCACATCAACAGAAAACCCACCAATGGGATTCGAAAGAGTTTGTGTGGGAAAAGTGATGATATATAATAAAATAATGGCAGAAATTGGAGAAATATAATTTTATAGGAATGTCTAAATAGTATGTAAGAGTTAGAATTAGATGTCATTCATGAAATCATCGATATTAATTAGAACAGCAAATAATTAGGTAGGAAGTGATACAAATTCGGAAATCTGTGAAAAAATGAAAATTTGTGAGTGTTGCTATGGAACAAAATAACAATTTTAAAAAAGATTGGAAAAGTTCAAAAGTGAAGCCACTTCAAAATTTTTAAAGAAGCTTCCATAGATGATTTGAGAAAACCTGCTATAAAATTCCCGAACGAGGAAAAATTCTTGAAAGGCTGAACAGAAGAAGTAAATAGGCAATAAAAATTCCACCAACCGGTCCAGAAAATGAATCCTTGGAAAGAGTGATGTAAGCTGTCATTGAGATCCCAGAAACACGTCCACGGGATTGGAAACTTCATCAGAGAAGCAGCAACAAGGTATACTGATATCCGAACTCATCAAAGTGCAACTTTCACATTAAACCACTAACTTTACGTGTTTAAACCACTGGTTACTTTGTTTTGGGTTGAACTTCCATGAAATTCCATGTCGAAAGACTGATAATAAGTTCGAATTTTCTTTCTCAATCTTTATTGTCACTAACATCCTGCACCATTTTATATCATTGTGTTGCTAGCATGAGGTAGCTATCGCAAAGTAGGGTATTTATAAGTTTTGATTTGAATAAAAACCAACCAATTTAATTATTCTCTGCAACTGGTGTTCATTTTTCAATTTCTAACCTCACTTTTTCCACTGAACAGCATTTCTTATCGAATCGATAGTGGCATAATCGTCGATACAGATCGCAGAATCGACTGCTGAGAAGGAGTGACTCATGTTCATAGGCGTACCTGACTGACTGGATAAGGTAAAAGAGGTTTAAAAGAGAAAGGTAACATACATAGCCGGAGTTTTTATTTGTTATGAAAGGAATTCAGAAATTATAATCTGTGAAATAAATTCACCAAAAAATATATACAAATTTAAAAACCAAATAAACAACCCATCATATATATATATATATATATATATATATATATATATATATACATATATATATATATATATATATATATATATATATATATATATATATATATATATATATATATATATATATATATATATATATATATATATAAGTCACAGACAATATATTTCTCCTTCGTATTTATATTTGGCCACTTTGTTCAGTGGGCGGAGATCAGCGCCTGACCCTTGATTGAAGCCGATCTCTATGGCCAAAACAACTAACATTGAATTCAGGAAAAAAGCGGTAACTTAAAAACGCAGTGGAACCGGTGTTTTCGATAGCTCAGTTGGTTAGAGCATGGACTATAGATCCAAAGGTCGCAGGTTCCATTTCTGCTCAAATATGGTGTTTTTCTAGAATTTTAAAATTTGTGTGCAATGCCACAATTTCAATTCGATTATTTATGTTTTGATTATCAAATTTGATGATATTCCCAACTTCTGCTCCTTTATTTTTATCAATGAGAAGACAATGCAATTGACGAATGATGTCTATGAATTTAAGGTGAAGTCAGTTTTCGAGAACGTAACCACGAAAGAAGATCTCAAGAGAGAAATACAAAGACTATTTTTTGATAAAAACTCAAACCAGTCCATAGACAATCTGCTAAAATCCAAGAACTACGATCAACTGATGCAATCTTTCAGGGTTCTATCTGGAGACTTGGCAAAATTATCAGAGAATGGAGAATTTAAAGATATCATCAAAGGTTATAATATGGGAATGTTGGAAAGGATAAGTGAGGTGACTATTATTTCTTAATTTGAACGAATGATTGGAAATTTGAAATATGGCAACATTTAATCCAAAATCATGGATTTGGCAATAAATATCCATATTTTCTAAAAATGAAAACATGCTATTGTTTCAAATTATAAAAATTTATGGAAAACATTGAATTCTCTGAAGTGGAGAATGTTTCGGTATTTGTATTCTGTATTACAATAACTAATTTTCTTGATGACCACACTGTACGGTTATTGGAGTTGAAAATTTACACTCATATCGAAAAAAGCTTCAAAGAATTATTTCAACAATTGAGTAGCAAATTATAAGACTAAATATATAGGACAATCATTAGAGATTTTTTCGTGAAAAAAACAGTACCAGGAAACCGACTGTGCCATCATACAGAAAATCCTGTTGTTTTCTACTCGCAACTATCATTGCCTACTTAGTTATGAACTTTTGAGGGCAAAAACTCGTATTTTTTTTTCATTTTTTGATTATGATATGTTATCTGAAGAAGCAATCTTGATGCTCTTAATTAATGAATTATAGAGAATCGGAATGCGAAAAAATGAGCCAGAACACGTTCCGATCGTATTATTAGTAACGGAGAAAGGCTGGAAAACTAAGAGTTTTTTGAAAAGTTCATAACATCACCCTTTTTCAAGTCATAGCGTATTTCTTTGCAACATAGTAGTGATTGATATTTAATTTATGTAAAAAAATTCAGGCGTTATCGGATCAATAGTTTTTGCATAATTGCAATTCAAATTTTTCAATGTCCTTTATTGGAGCAAGCCTGGATGCGTCGTAGGTGGTCCGATTTCAATCTTCCAGAAAAATTTTGCAAGTAGAAGTATAGTACTACGAAACGTCTATTCTCGTTTTGCGTTAGAATACTGAAAAATGATCGAAAACGAGAGTAGTGGGGGTAGTGCAGCAGATTCAAACCTTTTTCCTTTGTTTGAGAGCTTTGGCATGGAATTCGCTCCATTTGCCACAGAATAATTCAAAAGCAGATTTTTAATTCATAATAAGTTTTTTTATATTATAATATTTATATCATGTGAGAAGTTCATAAGAAAACTAGACGACATCAGATGAAAAATGAAGTGTTATGTGATCAAAAGTATTGATACTATTCTTAACCTATAATATTCTCCATATTTTGGAAAGTGGATGAGATCGGATAGAATACAGTATCTCAGGCAACGAATATCATCATCATCATCATCAACTATCACCATCAGAATAGTGATTCATGCAAATAAACAGACAGGGTGGTGTTTTCATCCAAAACTTTTCTGATATAGTACTCTCCATTATTAGAAAACTGAAAAAGATCGGATGAAATATGAAGTGTCATGTGATCAGAAATATTTATACTGCCACTGCAACCTCCTCACACATTTGGTACAATTCTTACGATATCTTGGAATGTAGATAGGATCAAATGAAATGGAATGTCTCAGGTGATGACTATCATCAATTCATTCACCACCATATTGGTGATTCAATAATAATAATAACGTTTATTCATCCCAAGAAACATACATGTTTGTGGAGGGACAAAGATAAAATGAAACTTATTATCAAATAACAATCAAAAGATTTATAGCAGTTGAATCAGTATCAAGCGCTGGATATAAAAAGTATTTTACAGTTGATATAAGTCATAAATCATGAAGGCATAGTTGACAAAATGTATTTCTTTGGTTCATTTTTGAATTTTATGATATTAATATTTCATTTGGAATTTTTTTAAACTGTCTTGTGTGATATTTATGACAATCAGAATTTACATTGATTGTGAGATTACAATGCTTATTATTATTTTTTGTGAGATGGATAAAAATACATATTTTCCATTTGAATAACGAGTCAATGTCAAGCAGATCCCTTGGTTCATATAATTCAGATGTTTGTTCCAAGAATGGGTAATTTGAAAATACATTCAATTGCTTCATTTTGAAGGTATTTCAATGGTTTCAATACAGATTTCGTTGCAGTACCTCAAATTGATATTCAATATTGGAGTTTTGAATAAATCAGACTGAAATTATTAAGTTTTAAATATTTAAGAAAAACAAAAGACAGTATCTCAAATAAAATGCCAATGATAGGAGATATTTTTTTCCTGAGATTTTGAATATGTGTTGACCATGAAAGAGTTTGGTCAATGATTAACCATAAAAATTTCGATTTTCTTGAGTATTTGATGCAAAACTTTCCAAATGTTAGCGGATCAATTTGTTCATCAGGAATGATTCTTTCTGAAAGGTACATAAATGAAGATTTCTCCTCATTTGAGATTTATAACCATACAATTACTAAACCTAGGTCTTCTTTCATTGGATTCTCAATCTCTTGTATCTTTTTCCATAAATATTTGAAGTTGTACCATCAGCAAATAATTTCAAATGTCCTTGCAAGTTCAAATTTGAAATAGAGTTGATATAAATGAAAAACAAAATAGGTCCAAGGATTGATCCCTGTGCTACACCACAACATAAGTTTCCTGTGAAAAAGTTCGAAACTCCCAAATAAACGAATTGTTTTCTATCGAATAAATAATTTCTAAACATACATATTTCCTCTTTTGCCTATTTGACTCATTTTTTTTAAGGAGAATTTCAAAGTTAACAGTATCAAATGCTTTTCGTTAATCTGGTGATAACAGTCCACTCCTGAAGTCCGCATCTAATTTCAACTGAATATTAGTAATAAGATCCAGTGTGGCACACTCTGTATCACTAGATTTTCGAAAGCCATACGGGCCATCAAAAAGAAATTTTATATTGGTCAAGTAATCCCATAATCTTCTATGCATCACTTTTTCCAGAATCTCTGATAGAATTAAAAGCAGCGAAATGGGCCTGTAATTGTTCATTAAACATTTTTGCCCATTTTTGTAGATTGGTAATTCTTTTCGAATTTTAAATTTTTTTGGAACAAGGCCTGTTTCAAATGATAAAATAATTAATTAACTTAGTAACGGTGCCAATTCTCATTTAACTGCTTTGACAGTATACACATTCATTTCATCAATCCCTGGATATTGTATGTGAGAAATAGGGGTTCAAACCACCCTCCCGACGGTTGCATCGCATGTCTTTCTATACTTGCACTAACAAATTCACATGACTTATTTTCGTCTCGTCTATTTTTCTGATAATGGAGAAAATCGTTATAAGAGAGTTGGGGATGAAACGATCACCCAGACTGTTAATTTGCATGAATTGCCATTCTGATGATGCATACAGTGATGATCCTCGTTGCCTGAGATATTGTATTTCATCTGATCTCATCCACTTTTCGCAATATTGAGAATATTGTATGTGAAACGTAGGGGGTAAAACCACTCATAAAAAATCGTAGATATTTTTATTTTCAATAACAAGCAGATGGGGAATGTTTACTGGCAAAAAAATGTCGTTATCTTAAAGAAAAAAAGCTTCAGTTTCATTATGATTGGAATATTTGAAGGAAAGGTGGTTGGTATCACATACCAAAAAATTATCGCGGAAACAGAAAGATGAAGGGATTATTTCTAATTTAGCGAGGTGAACAGGGAATCTTCCATTTCGGTGATGAATCGGTTGAAACGACCATTATTGAGACAATTTGACCTATCATGCTGAATGTCTTGACATTCCATTTTTCAATTCCTGAATATCTTATTTCCAATGCTGGTTAATCTGACGTTAATATGGCATACAATTCAACTAAGCTCAATTCAGCGCCGACCTATTCGAAGGTCAGAATAACGTAAGTTCAGCCAACCATGATGTTTGTTGCGATAATGTATTCTTTATGTATTACCTGAACTTTTTCCAGTTTTCAGTTGAAACTCCGCAAGGGAACAGTTCATTATAAAATTAATTATTTAAGAGATAAAAATCATTCAAAAATTCAGAGAGAAGTTTCAACCGCTTGTGATTTGAATTTTGGAAAATCCTTTCTCAGTACCTACCTATGCCGGGAATGTAAAAAAAAATTCTTCTTTACTGATACTCTTTCAGATAAAACCTGTTTCATGATACTTTTTACTGCTGAATTTTAGAAATAAAAAAAATTCTCCGTGGGCAAAACTTAACATAAAATTTAACGCCTGAATGCACCGTTTGTCAATTCTAATTCTTGTTCCCCAATCCCGTTTTTGTAATATTTGG